>JAOWBN010189369.1:0-28151 GCA_028565015.1 Pinguicula moranensis | reverse complement strand
AACTTTTATATAAATTATAATTTTTATATAAATTTATTTATAAATTATTAAACGTATATAATTATTAAACCTAAACCTGAATAATAAATTTAACGATAAAAATATAAACCTTATTTATATAAATTTGTCAATTATTTATAAACTTATATTTATATAATTTATAATTTGGTAAAAGATTAATAAATTTAGACTTGTTATAAAATTTATAAGAATAATTTTTTAAATATAATTTTCGTTAGACGAAATGAAAAAAAAAATCAAAATTGAAAAAATAAATTCATCGACTCGGAAGGCCAACCGTGCCTGAATCCGGCGAAACCTGGCAAGTGGCCCAGAGGGTGTGCTCAGCGGGCGGCCCAGAGGGTGGCCCGTGACCCGCCAGGAAGGCCCGAGGGCCCGGGTCCAGGCCGGACGGCCTGGGCATCTCTTGTAGAGACTAGTCAGGCTTCAGATGAGTGCATTAATTCATGTCATTTTTTAAGGCAAAAGTTCATGACGCAATTTAGCTTAACAGATCGTGAACATGATCTTCAGTTTCCATCAACAATCGTCACATTGTCTCTCTGGTATTGGCACAAACAGGGGAAATTGAACATTTCAGACTCAGTTAACAGTTCTTAGTCCCGACACCACGATTCAAATGAACAAAACAATGACTCACATGAAACAAATACGGAATCACAGAGATCCAGACGCCCATATTCACCCAAACTAAAAAACACTAACTTCAATTAAATGGATAGGCATGAGAGTGAGAATGAGACCCAGATATCTAAACATAATTGATCGATAACAACGGATCTGAGATAGATCAAAGTACAAACTATAATCGCTAGAACAGAATAAGCATTTACACCGAACACAGTTAGTTTCCAGTATCCTAACCACAAAAACAATAAAGAGTACGTCCCTGCCTCTTGAGAGCATAAACATCCATTGCGGTGACGGTTTTCCGGCGAGCGTGCTCAATAGAAGTGGCGATCCCGGATGACATCCTCGAGAAAAATCTTGAGCACATCTCGCGTCTCTTCGTCAATTAGGTCGCTGATACGCTTCACACCGCCACGGCGAGTGAGACGGCGGATGACCGGTTTAAAAATCCCCCGAATCTTGTCTCTCAACTCCTTACGGTGACGTTTCGCTCCGCACCCCCTTGCAAAAAGTAATCCCATGGCGTGGCCCTAGAAAAGGGCAAGTAGGCCCGTGGGCCAGACCCGGCCAAAAATAGTGAGAACCCCAGCCGCGCGCCTCGATTTAATAAAAAAAAAATACAATGTCTGGCCGACACGGCAGGCCAACCCGGAGGGATTCCGCCGTGTTGAACTGCACCCCCCCCCCCCACCCCCCACCCCCCCGAGTGAATGGCGAGTCAACCGGGGAAGGCTGTGCTTAAGGCGGTAAAAAGGGATTTTAAAGTTTTTTAATATTTTTGTTATATTAAAAATATTTTTTTAAAAATAAATTGTGGGCCCGGCGTGTGGCACGTAGCATGCTGGGCCCACGCTGGAGAATTGAGTTGTTTCAATTCGAATTTTAAAAAAAAATATATTTTAAAAAAAAGGTCGTTGGGCCCGCCAAGCGGCACGTTGGACGCAACGGCTACTTTTTGAATTTTTTTTTTATCAAAATTCTACCCCTATATATAAACCCTAAACCCTAAAAACCCCGTATCACATGATTTCAACGCCGATCTTGATTTTGATAAATTGATCGATATAGGTTTCGATTTGGTTGATTCGAGCACACCACCACTACTACCACCGATTCTGGAGACGGGCGAAGGCGGTAACACCATCTTCTACAATTGTTCGTGGACGTGATAGGCATGAACGTCCACCAATTTATCCTCAATCTCATACTCTACCTCCAATGGCTCCGCAAATTCATGATTAAACTCTACCTCCGGATAAAGTAAGTAACTCCCGAATATTTAAGAAATTATTCGATAAACTTTCAAATCTAGAAAGGGGGCCTGGTTTTTATTTGATGAAGTATTGGCTATGTTCAAATGTCATTTAACACAAGAAAGGTACGATTTTTTAAATTACAAAAAAATAATGAATTTTTTTGTTGATCGTTTGTTTAAAATTCTATTTTTTTAAATTTGTATTTCCTTATAGGTGGGGTTATGATTCATTTTTTAGACATATATTAACTAAGCACTCACAACATGTTGATATCGATCCTACACAAACCCAACTGTCTAATAGTTGAGAGTTTATACACAAGTGGATCCGGTATTGGAGCTGGGTCCTTCTAGTACTTAATTATTTTGGTATAATCCAACTAGAAACAGAGAAGACCTAATAGACTTAATTTGTTTAGAATGTCTTCCATTTAGTTTTGTTGAAAGTTTAAGTTTAGAAAATTAGTGTTTGCCTCGCCTGGTGCTTGTACATTCTGCTTCGAGGAACTTCCTGAACCTATTATTCTGTATATATAAAATTTGGCATTCCAAAAAAAAAAAGTTTAGAAAATTAGGTGCGTACATATTTAAAACCCGCAAATTTGTAGATTTTCACGTAAATCATACACTAATGCATTGCAAAATCTTTTACTAAAAGAAAGGGCATTGTGTCAAGTTTTTTTCATCTCTACACCGCACAAAATCTAACCTTGGGCCCGGTCCATTTATCCTTCGGCCCTAGTTAACCTCCATTTTCTTATAAAAAAAAAAGTAGGTTTACTTATCCATATTCATCCAGATTGAAAAATGACCTACTACCCTGCCTTTTACTCATTAATTACATCTTCTACCACCACATATAAGTGTTTTCTCCTTTCTTACGCATATTTCTCCATTTTGTTCACTCCTTCCCCATACATAGACCTTCGTCTCCGACTCATGCTTCCGTCCCGATAGGGTTTCCTCGCCGAAAAAAATGATACGGTCGGCTGCCTACCGTTTACGCAGGACTACGTTGCACACAGGTACCAAATTTCTATTTTATCTAGGCTTATTCACGCAAACCCAAGATCTAGGTTTACAAACAGAATCGTATTATTTCTTCCTCTTGGGCTATTTTTTGAGTTCTTGGTTGATCTTCATTCGCAGGGCACAAGACAACTATGGTTTCACTGGTAAGCATTCTAACCACCAAACCCTAGATCTAAGTTTATGATTGAAACTCGTATTGTTTAATCTTTATTTAAATAATTTCATGATAGTTTTGTGTGATTTACTCTCATTTAAGTAGGATCTAATATTTTTAGGGCATGATTTATACTTGGTAGTGTTCTATGTGCAAATAATGATTATTAGATTAAATTAGCGATTTTTGAGTTGGGCACGAGTACAATTTTTAGTGTAGACACCCACCCAACTTCAAAAAAATCAAAACTTGAGCTAGAAGTGTTTGATATGAACGTTCAAGATACACATGCAAAGCTTGGAAGAAGAACTACAACTTCCACAAAGAACTCTACAGTGGACAAACTCGAGCTTGAACTTTAGTCAGCAAAACTATCCAGTAACTATTCTATGTTGCACAGTCTATGTTGGTGGACCATAAGTCGATATTCAACAATCAGATTGGGACGTGCTATATATCATGTGAACCTTAATTGTCTTAACATAACAGTTTCTTGTCACCGACTTCAGTGCAATGTTTTGCCTCTTTTTGGGCCAAATTCCGTAGATAAAGATGCAATTAGTCTTGGGCATTATTAACAAGCATGTTTTGACGCATAAAGAATATGTAAGTTGAAAATCAAAACATTAATGTAGAATATGTAGCATAAAATCCAAACTACAAAAAATATAAAAGGAGTTCTTAGGGACAAATTATGGTGTTTATGTGCTTAGAACTTTATTAAAATTTATAGCGCATCTTGTTAAAATTTTAGTATAATGAGGATGAATTTATATGCTTTGTGTTCAGCATACTATAAATTTAAAATTCTAATTACATGTTCAGTGTGTTAGAGTGAAAAATCAACATTTTTCTATTAGTATAAAATCAAACTTGAAACTTTAATTTGATCAAAATAGCCACCTGAAATGTGTTATGAGGAATTTTGACTCATTAAATTTAAACAAAACTCGTGTATTTTTTCTTTCTCTTCGTAGTTCAATTTAATTCTATATTTAATTTTATGAATTTTTATTTCCTATTTGGCCACTATACATCTCAATTTTCTTCTTGTAATTTTGTGCATCTTAGTAGGTTTAACGAGTCTGCGTTCTACGATTATAGTTTGTCTCTCTGTGGTTCGACCCTTTTGTTGCTATAATTGACATCGTTCTCTTGCGATTTATAGTGATTGTAGGGTATTTTATATTGGTTGGTGATTATTTGTGCATTGATTATATATCTTAAGGTTTGCATCAGGATTTTGGCGTCATTGCTGGGAAGGCTTACAGAAACTTTAGTTTTAATTTTTCTTAGTTATTTTTATTCTTCTTCTTCTTATTATTGTTTCTAACCAACTTTATTTTCTTTTTTTAGGTTTTAATTTTATTTTCTTTTTCTTAGGCCCCTAAATGCGAACAACAGTCTCTTTCTCTGGGTTCTATTTGCCCAATATCTGGTCCCCTGTTTTATTGTTAACTTTGCACGTAGTCAAGACGCATTCTCAGAATGTCAAAAGAAGGTTCGCAGCAACCTTACTCGTGAGTGGCTGTGTAGAGATGCTATTTAAGTGATACCATTGTGACCCCATCTGACACTTGGGCCCTCACGTGGAATAGCGAGTACTGTCTGGGAAGTTTGTATTTAAGTGGGATCATTGTGACTCCACCGACTACCTGGGTGCTTGCTAAATCGATTTATGCTTTTTAGACTAGCAGTTGAGTGTGACCTGACCTATAGTGTATGGTACACACTCGATCGAGGGGTCTCCTAGAATTGTCGTTGGATCTTCACTAGGGCACGAAAGGGCCCAGAGGTTCAAACTTGATAAATGTTTGTCGAGCAGCAACCCAATCATCATAGACAACCCACTCTTTCAGTCTAATCAAGAAGACATGGTTGCACCAGTTAATCACCAAAAGGGTCTAAATGAAGGTGAAGGAGGGAACAACAATCTAAACAATTAAAACAATTCAAAAAACCTAAACAATAAGAACAACACCCCTCTTAGGGATAGATTTGGAGACATATGTCACTCTGGCGCCAATCACGCCAATGACTTTGCTTATGCCGTGGATAATTTCAACATTTCACCAAACTACCTTCAAATGGTGAATGGAGGCAGTTTATTTTATGGTAGAGAGGATGAGGACCCAAATTCACACATCAGCGCCTTCATTGAGTTGAAAACAATCACAGACCATAGGAAGTTTCTCATGATAAAATTAAGATAACCCTATTCTCTCTCTTTGAGAGACAAGGTTTGAGAACGGTCTGATTCAAACTGAATTGAGAGATTTTAGGAGTTGAAGGTGCCTGGATACAATGTGAAAATACTTGAGTAGTTGAAGACCAAAATTTTTATGGAGTACAACTCACGAGCCAAGATTGAGAAATCGAGAGATGCTATCCCTTCATTTCAACAGCGTAGTGATGAGACGTTCGCCAAGGCATGGTTGAGATTCTCTGAATTGCATCGAAAGTGCCCAAGTCATGGTCTTTCTCAAGGCGGAGAGCTCACCAAATTCTATCAAGAAATTACCAATGAAAGTATGACTATGGTCAACGCCAGTGTTGGAGGAGAACTCGATGATAAAGCCTATGATGAAGTTATTGCTTTGTTCCAGAAACCGCTGCCAACCTGAGGAATTGGTACAACCCAAGGAGAGCTCTAGAGAAGTAGGCAACAACGTTTGGTGTTGCTGTTGAAATGGAAAGAATGAGTACAATGGAGTCAAAACATGCCAACATTAATACGTAGTTGGCATCTGTGGCTAAGGCAGTAACATCTTTGCAGTTAAATTCTCAAGCTCCAACGGTGCCAATTAGATGTGGACTATGCCAAGGAGGTCACCATTCTGATGATCTTATTCAGCATGATGTCGAGCCTGTCAACTATGTGAACAACAATCGACCGGCTTACAACCAATGGCAGCAATTCCACCAGCATAATAATTGGAGGTCACAACAAGGTGGATGGAATCAACAAGATAACTGGAACCCACAAAGGCCAAACACCCCACCTCCAAGCTATGAGGCAAAGAAACCTTCATTAGAAGGCCAGTTGGGCCAGATATTCTCCTCCATGGCCAATAGCCAAAAGGAAAATGAGCAGTTCAAAGAGAAGGCCAACGAGAAATTCAGTCAAATTGATGCTTCAGTGCAGAATCTGGAGACACAATTGGGTCAACTAGCACAGTCAGTACATACCATACTAAACCCAAGAGGCCAAGAGTAGTGAAAGGCAACTAAGCTACGAGTTGGACATGAGTTGGATTCTTTGCAACAAATGGATACCCAAGATAGCCCAAGCATCTCACACGTTAGGGCGAATGCAATGTTGGGCTTACAGACCTCACACGCAGGGGTGGACGAGGAGAGTGAGTGGGCTATCACGTCTGCACAGGGAACACGACATGGGCAAGAAAATGTTGTACCCGACACCAAGGTTGCACCACATTGTACTTCAGATCCCATAAATTCTCATACGGGCGGTGTGGTGTACAAAGAATTTAGCTTGCAAGAACCTACAATTGACCGACCAAAGCACATGCCTTTCACATGTGCCCTGCAAAAATAAACCTCTTCTAAATAGCCAAATGTGGACAACTCTCGCACTAGGACACCGTTGAATCCGACAAGGTATCCCAAGTGTCCCTTCAACTTTTCCAGTCACATACAACCTCCACAATTTCCTATGAAGTCACAAAAAAGGTGCATCAAGAGAAAAAGCCTTGAGTGGATGATGTACTTTATCAAGAAAGTGAATGCCAATATTTCTCTGGTTGAATTTTTCATGAACCTTCCTCGATTTTCTAAGTTATTCAAAGATTTTATGGCCAATAAAAAGAAAATCCAAGGTAAATGGGTGGTCTCTCTTAGTGCCAATTGTTCTAACTTGATCAGTGGAAGTGTACCTATCAAGATGAGAGATTCTGAAAGTTGCACCATCCCATGTGACATTGGTAATAAGCATTTTGTAAGGGCAATGCTCAACAAAGGGTCTAGTATTTCTTTAATGGCATTAGCTACAACCCGGTCCATTGGTCTGGAAGAAAGAATGCATCCCATAGACATTTCTCTCCAACTTGCTGATCATTCCATCATTAAACCTTTAAGTATCATTGATGATGTTTTACTAAAGATGGATGAGTTCATTTTTCCAGTTGACTATATTATCCATATATTATCCACATCATGGATGAGGATAAGGATGTGCCTATACTGTTTGGAGGACCATTTTTAGTTATTGGCGATGTTTGCCTTCGTGTGAAGAACAACACTATCACATTTAAGGTAAACGGGGACAAAGTCACTTTTAATGTAAAAAAGGCTATGAAGTACCCCAAGGACTCATAAGCATGCTTCTCAGTTGATGTTTAGGACTAATATATATTTGAGAAGTCTTGTTGCATGGCAAACCTGAGAGGTAGGGTTTATGATCTCAAAGTTTTGATAATTGATAATCATGAGGTTTTAGATGCTTACAAGTTGGCATGGGTAAAGTTTATCGAAAATACAGTGGAATTAAGCTATATTAAAAATAAGTTAGAAGACCAATCCAGCCAAGCAAGTTTGGTTAAGCAAGTTATTCTTGGCACATATGCGGCTAATCTAAAGCCTTCTATTGAAGTTCCATCGGAGCTTGAGTTGAAGCCTCTTCCAGCTTACTTGAAATATGTCTTTTGTGGGGACAATGATACTATACCGGTGGTCATTTCTTTTGATTTGGAACCTGGCCATGAGACAAAGTTGATTTACATGTTGAAAATGCAAGAAAGAGTAATTGGGTGGAGTATTGCTGACATATAAGGAATAAGCCTAGCTATTTGGATGCACAAGATCTTAATGGAAAAGGGGCTCACCCAGTCAGAGACAAGTACCGACGACTTAACCTCCTGAACTTTAGAATGATCTACCCGATCTCTGAAAGTGAATGGGTCTGCCCGATATAGTGTGTTCCCAAGAAAGGAGGAGTAACCGTTATGCTAAACGAGAATAATGAGGTCCTAGCTACAAGGGTGGTCAACTCGTGGAAAGTGTACATGAACAAAGCCACTCAAAAGGACCATTTTCCACTTTCTTTTCTGGACCAGCTTTTGGATAGAATAGCAGGTTACTCCCACTATTGCTTTTTGGATGGGTACTCGGGGTATAATCAGATTGCCATAGCCCATGAAGACCAGGACAAAACTACATTCACATGTCCTTTTGGTACCTATACCTTTAGACATATGCCATTCGTCCTTTTTTTTGGAGGTAATCAGAGATCCGAAACCCGCTAGGTATCCGGGTCGACCCGAGGGCCCTACTCGACTAATCCCGAGATAACAGTGCCAGATTTGGAGCCCAGCCAGACTTGAACCCCCCACCTCAAGGCAAGCCTTGTGGTGAGGGGGATAACCGCTGAGACAAGTCGCACCGTCTTCAATGACATGCTTGAGGATGTTTAGGGTTTACCCTAAACCTAAACCTAAACCCTAAGCCATTCGTCCTATGTAATGCCCTTGCGACATTCCAAAGATGCATGATGGACATCTTCAATGACATGATTGAGGATATTATCGAGGTATATATGGACGGTTTTTTATTTTCGATTCTTCATTCGAGCACTGTTTAAGGAACCTGAACCGTGTACTCTAAAGATGTGAAGAAACCAACCTCGTCCTCAACTGGCAAAAATGTCAATTCCTAGTCCAAGAGGGCATTGTATTGGGACACAAGATTTCAGTTAAAGGGTTGGAAGTTGACAACACAAAGATTAATATGATTTTTTAACTTCCAAATCCAATCAATGTCAAAGGTATCCGAAGTTTCTTGGGACACGCTGGTTTTTACAAACGATTCATCAATCATTCCTCTAAAGTAGGTCTGTTCAACTTCATTGACAAATGCTTGAACGCTTTTGAGTTGCTAAAGAGGAAATTGGTGAAACCCCCGATCATCATCAAACTAGATTGGTCTCAGTCGTTTGAGCTAATGTGTGATGCCTCGGATTATGCTATTGGGGCAGTTTTTGGTCAAAGGAAAGAATAGGTATCTCACACCATATATTAAGCGAGCAAAGTATTCAAAATGCATGTCTAACATACTTTAAAGAAGGACACATGTCTAAATAAATATCAAAATGCATGTCTAACATACTTTAAAGATGACAAGTGTCATAAAACTTGTCCAAATGCATGTCTCACATGCATTGAAGGTTGACAAGTATCCCAACATATGTCTTAATGCATGTATAACATGTGTCATTGATCAAGCAACTTTCTAGGATTTTTTCAGAAAAATATCTAAGCAATTTGGTAATTGCAAAATAGTACCTAGACTTTCGAAAATTATTAAATGACCCCAAAACTTTTGTTCACTTCATAATTAACCCTAAAGAAAATGGTGTTAATGTGTGTGACCCTATAGGTTTTCAATTATCTTAGCAATGAACCTCAAATTCACATAAACAATTTATGCTTAATGATTTATACACTAATAAATCATTAATCGTTAGTTCAAGTTTATAGACCATAAGTGACCTCTAACAAATATCATGATCTCCAAGCATTGAGAATAGTCATGGAAGGAGACTATTCTTCAAGAATTAGTTCTCGTGTAATTAATATCCTTTCACCAATTCATATCCCTAATTTTGTATATTGAGGTTATTTGTCATCCTCATATATATACATAAGATTTATTGTACCGAAAGTCATGATCATTAAGTTCTAATTAGAAACTCTTTCTAATTAAACTTGTTATTTGCAAAGGCTTCCATGACTTCTTACAAGTGGCCATAGGAATATATATTTTCCTAACAATTTTAGGAGCGGCGAATTCTTTATTGATCACTCATAATCTTTTCCTACTTCAAACCATTTTCAAGGCTACCCATTGTTACCCATTTACGGTGTAACTCCAAATACAATCAAAGAATGACATTCATACTCAAGATATCTATATGATGATCCCAAGTCTATTGATCACTTACACCCACTATTATTTAGAGTATCAACCACTGTTAATATGGTGATCTCTATATGGGTCAATCCAATGTACTTGTCAACTACAAGCATCCATGTTTCTAGCTTAAGTGTCGCTACACTATAGTTGATGAGATCAACTATTTTCTTCAAAAGAAATTGGCTTAGAACATGCTAACCTGTCCGTATTAGTGATTTCATGTCTCACTAATACTATGGTTAGGGATGTTTAGTATTGATATCTTTAATTAGAGTGGTCCAATCAGTACAACTCTTTGACTCTAAGTTATCAACGCTAGGCTTCACTATTTTTACATGCTATAAATAAAGAATATAAATAAACAAATAGTGAAGGTTGCCACAATCATATATACAACATTAAAGTGTTAATACATAGGCCTAAAGTCATTGGCCTTAGGGCATAACACTAACAAGAATTGCCCCTGCCGCCCACCAAAATCATTTACACCACCGTTTGCTACGCTCACGTCATTGTAGTACATGGGATTGGCCACAGTTTCGAGTGTCATCTTTGTATGCACTCAATCGGGTTGCGACAGAAATAGCCCAAGGAAGGCCTAAGGAAGGCAGAGTTAGGCCTGCAACTCATACCATACCCAGACCAGAAAAGAAGCCACATCACCATGCCATGCTGGAGAATAATAAATGGACCGCCTCTTTCTCTCTACACATGATAAAAAAAAATGAAAAAACGACACTTCATGGATTGGAAAAACTCCAATCTAAACATGTGAAGAAAGAGAACCAGTAACAAGTCGCCACATCAGAGCCTCTCAACCCTATGCCACAGCTATAAAATGAGGATGCAATAGACAAAAAGGGGGTTCGACAGTGTAGAAAAATAAATTTTAAACTCTCATGGTGAAATGAATAATTTGCATCCATCTCCGTGTTAATTTTCTTAGGCATCATTTTGTAACATTAATTCTTCATAGTTTTTTTTGTAGTTATTTCGTTAATCAGATAGGATAAAATCCAACCACATCACTTTGGCACCGTTTGTGGGAACTCATACCAAAAGCCATTGTTAGAAGGATGGAGAAAAATAGTAATGACTCCCAACCTGATCATATCACATATCAACGACGTCCCCATACGAGGGACCCAACAGCCGCCAACCTCGAAACCACTACCCCGGCCAAGCACCCTAGGTAACCGGATGTCCCTAACTCAGACTTAGTCTCCCAGGTAGCGAATCTTCATAATCAAGTCCAAGAGATGATTCATCAGCTCTGCGGTCATGGGCTACTACCCTCTCTGCACAAGGAACTAACTCCTCAGTTGCCTGTAACAATGAGTAAAGCATTTTGTAAAAAAATTCAGTAGGAAGTCGCAACACCGGATAGGCTGCCAAAATACTCCGGAGACATGGACCCACAAGAACACTTGCGAACCTTCACACTTTATATGGATATGACATCCATATAAGAGGCCGCGGCCTGCAGAGTCTTCATTCTAACCCTGACAAACTCCGTACAAAATTAGTTCTTGTCACTCCCCAAAGAATTAATCTGGAATTTTGGAAAGCTAGTATCCTAGTTTTCTCAAGCCTTTGCCACGCAAAAATAGGTGGATCATGCACTGGTACATCTGTTTAAGTCTAAGTATCAAAAAAAGAGTGCATGAGCCCATTTGGGAGTACATTCGTTGATTTAATCAAACTTGTACAGAGACCACATGGCTCTTCCTCAACATGCAAATCAACACCATGATCCATAACCTCCAGTATGGCCCTTTGGCGGTTACATTAATGGATGATCCCCCAACTACTCATGGATGATTTAGTGATATCTGTGGAAGATACATCCGACAAGAAGAAATGGGTGGACCACTACACACCGAAAAAGATCCCACCAAAATTCGGGCATTACACAGATCCGAGAAACTTGATGAGAATCAAAAGGACCGACAATACCTCGCCCCGTGAAGAAAATAGAAAAAATAAAATCAAATGTACCTAGAATATCACACATTTCGTATACCTCGAAAGGACCTCCTGAGAGCCATTGAGCATATGGGATTACTTAATATCCCCGCAAAAATGAGATCTGGAACTTGCCAAAAATACTCTCCGCACTACTTCCAATTTCATAAGGACATAGGACACGCCACGGAAGATTGTTGGCAGTTGAAATAAGAGTTAGAGCAGCTAGGACGAGAGGGTCATTTAGCAGAATTGGTGTTATATCACCCACAACATAGCCATGTGTGGACTCGGGATGAGAACAATGAAGATTCAAAAGGAAAAAGGCTTCGTATCTCCATGATCACCAAAAATCACACAACAGGAGAAACAAATCCTGCCCACAAGAGAGAACAACGATGATTTCAGCAGGTAGCGCACACACGCGCAAGTCCTTTAGAGTTCACTATTGTAATTTAGTAATGAAGATCTTCAAATGCATGAGCTACACAACTACCCCATGGTGATTACGACTCAGATTGGAAGATACAAAGTTGCTAAAATTTTCATCAACCAAGGAAGCGCCTCAGATATCCTATTTCACGATGCCTTCCACCGAATGAGACTAAACACTACTGCCCTTCATCTCCATATAAAGAATCTGCTACCCCATGGTTAACACTACTTATTTACGTGGGTTCAGAGGCGCTGAAGTCAGTACTCTTGAACTAATCGAGTTATCCACTACTTTTGAGAATGGCACGTCGAAAAACTATCCTCATTACCTACTTGGTGGTGGAGGCCCTCTTCTCCTATAATGCCATATTAGGGCGTCTCAGCTTGTTTCGACTTAAAGTAGTTGTCTCTACCTACCATATGGTAATGAAATTTCCAACAGAACACAAAGTGGGGCAAGCAAAAATTAACCTGCACGTCGCCAGAATCTGCTATACGATGTTCGCCATCGAAAAATGCTCGACATCATTACCCCACTTAGATTTAAAGAAATCCCTCTTCGAGGGACAAACTCAAAACAAGTCGCTCACATTGGAATGGAGTTGGATCCTGATCTTGAGATAGCATTGATTAATTGCTTACAGGATAAAGCAGATATGTTTGCAATTTGCATGGAACTCCTCGGACTTTTTCAAAATAAGCCCTAATGTTCCAGTCCACCGCCTAAATATTGCTCCCAGAACAAAATCAGTACAGCAAAATAAATGACACTTCGGAGCCAAAAGGAATAAAATCATAAAAGACAATATTCAAAAAGTTTTGAAGGCGGGATATTTCAAAAAAGTCTAGTACTCAGATTTAAATAAATATTGCATAAAAGATTCTTATCTTCTTCCATCAATCGATCAAATCGTCAATTCCACCACTGGCTGTGAGTTATTAAGTATGATAGGCGCATTCTAAGGATATCACCAAATCTTTCTGACACCGGAAGACCAACTAAAAACCATGTTCATAATAGAAGATGGTATCTATTGCTACAAGTAATTCCCTTCGCACTCAAGAAGGTCGGAGCCACCTATCAGAGAATGATCAATAAATTATTTCACGTGCATCTAGGACAGATCATGGAGGCATATGTTGATGACATGCTCGTCAAAAGTAAGAAAGTAGCTGACCACATAACACATCTGACGGAAGCTTTTAAGTCTTGCACCGCTATCAACTCAAGATAAACCTTGCCAAATGTACATTTGGTGTTTGAAGTGAAAAGTTTCTCGGCTATATGGTGTCCAAAAAAGGAATCAAGGCAAACACTATCAAAATTATGGCTTTACAAAATATGCCTCGAACACTGAAAGAAGTTTAAACCCTTGGAGGGAAAATGGCATCCCTTTGACAGTTTATTTCCGGTCTAGGGGATAATGTTTTGCCATTCTTTAAAGCAATCCAAAGGGGAAAAAATTCGAGAGGACTCTAGAGTGCGATCGCATATTCCAAGAATTAAAAATCTACTTAAAGTCACCTCAGATCCTCGTAGCACCATGGCCTCAAGAACGCCTATTTGTATATCTTGCAGTGACAGAAGAAACTGTAAGTGTTGTCTTAACTTGTGAACAAGGATGTATGCATAAATTCATTTATTTTGTAAGCAAAACTTTACACAGAGCTGAACTGTGATACCTTAAGGTTGAAAAACTCGCCCTTGCGGTAGCAGAAGCAAAGGTCCTACTTTCAATCACATTCTCTCACCGTGCTGACCAATCATCCACTAAGGCAAATACTCTTCCGACTAGATACGTCGGGAAGATTGGTAAAGTGGGCCATAGAACTTAGTGAGTGTGATATCACTCAAAAATCTTGAAGCGCACAAAAAGCTCAAGCCATAGCAGAATTCATCGCCAAAACTACAAGAATCTCCCCAAAAAAGACATCATGGATACTCTACGTGGATGGTTCATCTACAATGTAGCACGGCGGCACAGGGATCATCTTAAAAGAAAACAACGGTGAAACCCTACAAATTGCAGCACTATTAGACTTATCAGTTGCCATACAATAAGGGGCTACAAATCTCACTGTCTACACCAACTCCCAATTAATCATTGAACAATGCACAGGAGCATTTGAGGCCTATGACGATATACTAAACAAATATTTAGAAAAGCTTAGGAGTCAGATCGAAGCCTTCCAGGATTTCAAACTCCAACCCATACCCCGTATAAAGAATGCCAAGGCTGACACTCTACCACAACTTGCATCCTACTTAGGTGCCTAAGATGAACAATCTATACAGGTCATGATACAGAGGAAACCAACAATCAAAACGTCACCTTCTTCTTAGGCAAAATTAGGTAAAAAAAAAGGGGAGAGCTAAGTGGTATGCACTCAATCGCGCTGCCTCAATCAGGTTGCAACAGAAATAACCCAAACAAGGCAAAGTCAGGCCCATACCCAGCCTAGTAAAGAAGCCACATCACCATGCCATGCTAAAGAATAATAAATGGACCGCTTCTTTCTCTCTACAAATGGTAAAAAATGGGAAATGATACTTCACGGATTGGACTTGGACCTACTTCAATTTGCCAGTAATATGCTGCCACGTCAGAGCCTCTCAACCCTATGCCACAGCTATAAAAGAAGGATGCAGTAGATAGAAGGGGGGAGAGGGGTTCAAGTGTAGAAAAAGGAATTTTAAATTCTCACGGTGAAATGAATATTTTGCATCCATCTCCGTGCTTGCATCCATCTCAGTGTTAATTTTCTCTAGCATCATCTTGTAACATTAATTCTTCATAGTTTATTCGTAGTTATTTTGTTAATCAAACATAATCTGACCACACAACATCTCAATGAATCGCTGGAGGCTGGCCGCCAATGATAGTCTAGTCTCCTGTCTGGCATCAGGCCCTCCCGGAGGAGTCAAAACTGCAACCCATCCTGGACCATATTCTTCCAGAATACTTTGATGCTTCCTCCACCACTTGTTGGCCTGTCAGGAGAAGGAAGCCGCCACCGTTCGGGGTTTTCTGGGCGGTGATTATGAGAATCGCCGATCCTTGCAGTTGTTGACAATGATGAGTTTGATTCCATTTGCATTAGATGATTAAAAACGTGCATTGTCATTTAGGTCCGTAGTCGAAAGAATTCATAAACAAAAACTACAAAGAGAAAATTTTAACCGACCAGAGTAGACGATGGAAAGGAAGAAACATGTGAGGCAGAGGAGAAAAGGAATGGAGTTGGACATTTGGGTTTTGAAAACCAAGTTCAGGGATGCTTATGAAAATGAACAAATCAAGTAAACATTCGGCGTATAAGAGCAGTGCAAAAGAGAGTTTGTGGGTTGTCTCACCTGGGGAAAAGTGCATTATTGAGGGTGAAGGCGGCAGTGTACGCATTACTGATTTTTCGATAACAGTTATTCAACTAGCCGAGGAAAAAGTCCGAAAAGAGGCACAGAATTCCAGACTACTCGTTTAACAACCTTCAACTATTTTCAGTTTGAGCACTTTTATAGATTCGGAAGTGAACCTAACCTCTCGACATATTTTCCCAGTCGAATAAAATCAACTTCTTCAAAGAATGCAGGAACCTTAGGTGCCTGTACTGTAGAAGTTAGTTAGAGATTCGATTTTGTGTAGGCGGCTGAGATAACTGACAACATGATTACCACACCATTGCAAAGTTTCCTCTTTGTATAAATTTTCAGTTGGTTGATACTGTGTATTTTCTGGACCACCTCGCCACTAAATCTGAGGCTTTTGATTATCTCGAGGGCCTGTAGATTGTCCAAGACGAAGCAATCAGGAGGATCTTGGAGAGATAGAGCTAAGGTTGAGGTTCCTCAATTGGGGCATTGTCCAGATTTACAATGGTACAATTGCCTGAAATGTACCTTCCACGATGAATGTTTGTAAATTCTGGTAATGCTCTCTTTCTTCTGCTTGTATGGTGGTCTCGGATTTAGTCCCTGTACAAAGACAAATTACACAAGATTTGATATATCATTAAGTATCCCGGTTCTTCCGTGAATATGCATTTTATTTATGTATTTCCAATGACATTTTTATCGACAATGTTGGGTCCTCTCATCAATAGTGCTGGGTCATTTTATCAATAATGCTGGGTCCATTTCCTCTTGTCTGGGTTTCAGCCGTTACAATCCTACAACTACCTCATTTCTTTTGTCTTTTCTCCATTTTCTTTTCTACGGCTTTTTCTCTTTCTTAATCCCCTTTTTATTGGCCACTTTCTATTTCTCTTCTTTTCTACAGACTTCGTACTCCATCATTTCTCTCCCTTCATTCCTTTGGTCCCCCATTCTCCCTCTCTCTACTTCTTCTTCCTTTTTCTCCTCCCCTGTCTGCGTCTTCCGCGTTGGTATTTATAGGAGTTTGGGAGGAGTCCCTGCATTCCACCTGTTATTCATCGACTCGCCTCGCGAGCCGCCGCCTTTTCCACCAATCTGGACTCTTTGCCGACAAATCTGACCAACGCCGAATTGGTGACGCCCTCTTCTTCCACGCGGCGGTGGTTGCTGCTATCTTACCCAATCGTGGGTTTCGGGGCGAATTTTTGGGCTGAGCGGGTTCCAGGATTAATTTGGGCTGTGTGGTTTCTTCGAGCGGGCCGGGCGAGTTCTTTGTTGGGTCCGTTTTGGGTCTGGTCGCGAGAATGGGAAATGCCTCTCGGCTTTAGAAGACGAACAGGCGCCTGACCAAATTCCAAAGAAGGTAGACTGAAAAAGTGAACTTGAACATCTTCTACTGAATATGGATTGTAAAGGCAAAAAGTTATTTTGAAATGGAGACAGGACAAAGCTCCTTTTCATAATGGCATTCAAAGAGATGCAAGCGGAGCGGAGTGAAGGATTTGAGAGAAAAGATTAAAGATTGATCCTTTGGCAAGCTTTGGAGAATGCTGATGCGGTGTTGGTTGTACATGTTGTCTGATGTACGGTACGGAGAGCGAGCTGCTGAATGACACAAAACAAAATGACCTTCAGTTCACTCCTTTTGAGCTTCTCAGTGAGCTAGAATGAGATTTCTGTGGATAACATCCTTCAAGTACAACTGCACCAAATCCTTATCTTACACATTTGATACAAAGGTGTATCTAGCCAAAAATTGTGGGAGGAGGGGGACTAGACCCATGGGACGACCCAGGGACAGGGGGCCTTGCTAGATCGGCCCATGCTTTAATACACAAGCTCTCTCACAAAAGACTAGTATATGAAAGTCAAATTATGAAACATATTGGTCTAGCCAATCGAGTCAAACCAGACATATTCAAGCATTAAGTGGATAGGTTATTAATAGAATACTTCTCTTATTCGATCAATTAGTGTTTAGGAACATACGTCAATATATAAAGTGCTAGGACTATTCTAGATTAGAGACGATCCCGAGAATTAAGGAAATAATCAATTAAATGTTGATTCTTTCATTTCACACGTTTTTCCTTAAAATCCTCAATCATCTAACTATAATATAACGCTCTCACTCAAGTTGAATTGGAGGGTATTCAATTCCCAACTTACTCAGTACACTAGTGAAGGCACGACTGGATACCACCTTGGTTAAGATGTATGCTAGCTGATCTTCAGATCGAACAAATGGATGGCTATTATGCTAATAGCTACTCAATTGTCACATCTCAACTACCACGTACTTGAAACTAGATAGCCAATTTTATTCAGCAACTTCCTTAGTCAAAGGATTTTAGTCCATCCTCGGGCTATTTCTCAAAATTCTACTTCAACATTTGATAATGCCACAACTTTTTATTTCTTACTTTTCCAAATTACGAGATTATCACCAAGCATCATAAAATATCCGGTGGTAGATCTTTTGTCTATTGGTTTCTTGCTCAGTCTGCATCAGTATATCCCTTAACATCAACGTAACCATTGTTCCTGGAGGTGATCCCCCTCTCAAGTGTCCTTTTTAGGTAACGTACACTCCTCAAGGCTACCTCCATATGGTCTACATGCGGCCTATGCATGAACTGACTGATTACCCCTATAGAGTAAGCTATGTCTGTGCAAGTGTGTGCTAGATATATCAGCTTGCCGATCAAGTGCTGATATTTCCTCTGATCAGCTGGAGTTGATTTCTCTATGACCTATTGTTTTTTATTCATAGTTACAGGTGTATCAGCTGGCTTACAGTCCATGAGTCTAGTATCTTCTAGAAGGTTTAGGACATACTTTCTTTGTGAAATAGAGATCCTTTGTTTTGATCTTACGACCTCTATCTCTATAAAATACTGCAACTTCCTTAGATCCTTCATTTCAAACTCATGAAATAAATTTTTTTCGTAGCTCTGCAGTCTTATCTGTATCGCTCCCAGTGATCACCATTTTGTCAACATAAATAATATGACATGTGACTAATCCTCATTTCCTTTTAAGGAATAGAGTGTGATATGAATTGCTCTGTCTATAGCTATATTTCTCCATCACTATAGTGAATCGTCCAAACCACACACTGGGTGACTGCTTCAGATCATATAAGGCATTTTTTAACATGCATACCTCATTCTCCTTGAAGTTGCCTGAGAAACCTGATTCTTTGTGGGCATGCGATTGGTGAGGTAGGCAGCTGTAGCAACGACTTTGGGCCAGGAGGAAGTGGGAACACAAGACTCGAGCATAAGTGTCGCGTGATCTCAAGGATGAGCCTTTTTTTTCTATCAGTCACCCTATTTTGCTAGGGAGTGTGAGCACAAGTGGTTTGATGTACTAGCCCTTTTTCCCAGAATTTTTTTGGCATGGTTTGGTTGATATACTCCCCCAATTATCTAACCGAATAACCTGAATCTGTTTCTAAAATTGAGTTTGGACTATGATATCAAACGCAACAAAATTTGCAAGCACCTCGTATTTATGTTTCAAGAAATAAACCCAAGTGATACGGGTAAAGTCATCAATAAATAACAAAAAATACCTAAAATTGGTAGGGATGGAATTCAAGTAGGGCCCCACACATCAGAGTGAATCCGTGCAAATGCAGAAAACATATGACTTGAGGACACATTATACGATTGTTTATGACTCTTTGCACAAATATATGTATCGCAAGAAAAATTACTCAATTGTTTAGAAAACTGTGGAAACAAAGTTTCAAGGTAACCCGTAGATCGATGACTTAGGTGACGATGCCACAACGAAGCTTGTCGGTCAGCCAGCCCATGAACCAGCATTGTGGTTCCCTGTCGGGACACCTCATCGACATAGGGCAACCCTCTGCACTCAATGCCATACCAAATAATCATCCCCGTCTGAATATACTGTAAAAGGAAAAAATTGGGACACAGTAAAACCGTACAATTGAGCTCCTTCATAACATGGCTAATTGATAAAAACTTGAAGAATAATGAAGGAACTTATAGGCAGTTTGACAGTTTTATGGAAAGTGATATCTCAATTGATCCAGCCCCTTGGACCGGGGACAAACCTCCATTTGTGGTATGAATATACGACTTTGTCAGAGCAGATGGAGTCCAAATATCTACCAAGTCATTGATCATTGTGTCCGTAGTCCCACAATTAAACAACCAATGTTCAGGCTTGTCACCCCCAGTTTCCTTATCAATACAAGCTACTAGTTTGGTATCACCAAAAAACCTGTGCATAAAATATTTTGGATCAATGACACGGTTTTGGAGATGAGTTTTGTGGGAAGTACGAGGAGCTTGTTTGGATTTAAAATTGTTCGGGGGATGGGTATGGGATTTCGGACATGGCAAGTTTTTTTTTGAAATCTTCTTCTGTTGGGTCTGGAATTCAGATTTTTGTGTTTCTGGGGGGCGTACCGCAGGTTTCACATTTTCTGTAGGGTGTATCTTCGATTTTTCCAAGACTGGGGATGTATCATGACTGTCGGGAACACTGGGTACATATTTGCAAAATCGGTAAAAACGCAACAACATATCAACAAAAATAAAGAGTCAGAGGGATTTGAGGGCAAGAGGTTGCCCTCAAACCCATTACCGCGTGACCCCGAGATTTCCTTCATTTTGTTTCTCCTGCACAACCCTTCGTGTAACTGCTCCAAATATAGTCTCACTGTGGTTATGGTCGCCGCCACAGTTGTCGGTAGCAGAAGTGTTGCTCACCATGTTGGTGACACCGCCCGTCGTTCCACGCTTCTTGGCATCGGTCCACCAATCTGGGTAACCAATGCACTTGAAGCATCTTTCAATCGAATTTCCTCCTTTATTGTAGTCTGAACACCACAGTTTAGCTTTATCGTCTTCGCCGCTGCAGGATGATGATTTGGTTGAATTCTTTGCTATGTCTGATTGAGCTTAAACTACAAGGACGCTCCCGACACTCGGGACTGAGTAATCCCTAATGGTCTTTACTGGATTTAGGAGTTGAGGCGAGTGGCTTCATGTCGGGCGGTGGCGTATGCTACTTTGACAGTGGGCAGTGGATCCTCCTTGAGGAAGTCCCATTTGATAGCATCAAACTTTTCATTTATCATGGCAATGAATTGAAACATGCATTTTTCTTGCTTGATGCGATGAAATGTAGGGATATCAGTCGTACACTTCATTGGGTTTGATTGGCACCTGTCGATTTCTGGAGGGAACTGTAGATTTGCTCCAATGTGCCCTGACCATGTTGGCGGTTGGCCTTTACAGTTAGATCGAAGATCTAACCATAATCTCCGTCGTCACTGTAGGTTGTCGGGTTCAATGGCTTGGAGAATACAATAAAACATGCTTAAATCCACCTGCTCCCATCGGGGAAATTTGGGTAGTCGATCACCGGAGATGGAGGAACACCTGTGATGTGTTATAACTTCCACGACTTCTGATTGCAACTCGCATGAGCTAAAACCATATGGTGTAGTTTTGGTTGTTTAGTTGATGGTGAGCATGCCATTTGGGCTATTTTCTGAGGAATTCATCTTTTGAATTTAATTGGTAATCTGGTTTGAGAGGTCCTCTTATGTGGGGCTTGTGATCGACAAAGCCCCCAGAGGATTCTCTGAAAAAGGTGATTTTTTTCATTGTCGGCCATTGTTTGGGTAGGTCGGTTTTGTTGGTAGATGATAAGCTACCGTTCAGATCCAAAGATTAGGATCGGTACTTGTGATGTGATACTATATTAAGCGAAATAGGTTACGAATAGAATAATTCTCATATTCGATCAATTAGTGTTTAGGAGTATACATCAATATATAGAGAGAGAATTAGGGCTATTATAGATTATAAAGTATCCCGAAAATTAAAGATATAATCAATTAGATGTTGATTCTTTCCTTTTACACATTTTCCCTTAAATCCTCCAATTTCTAACTATAATCTAACATCAAGAACAACTTGGAAGCTCGTTTATTTTAGCAAACACCAAGTAGCTTGCTGAACTTTATTGAAGGTGTTGTATGATGAACTATCAATTGAAATTTCATTATTAGGTAATCCGACTATTGAATAATAATCTAATACTTGATCAAAATAAAATATTACGAAATCAATTAAAGATTCATTTAAGTGAAAAGGAATGATTTAAAAAAAGAAGAAGAATAACACTGAATACATTTTTAATTATAAATGGTAATGAATACATTCACATCGAAATAATAAATAGTTTTTGAGGTAATTTATAGAATTTTTTTGTTTGGGAGTAGAGGTGATATTTTCAGTTAACCGGCACTTCGGAATACTTCGACTATTTTTTTTTTGGTATAATTAGTTGGTTAACGGTTGATTTCTCATTGATTTTTTTTTCCCAATTTATTTAACTGTAGGTTATGGTCGGCCAAACCTATAAGGGTGCGTTTGGTAGCCGGTTTACTTTAAACTGGCTTCAAGGTTCAAGTATGGTTAAGGTCGGTTAGTAACCAGAGTGACCCTGTTTGGTATGGCCATGAGGGTTTCATAAAACGTAACTAACCTCGTTCGGTAATGAAGGCACAAATCTGGTTTAACTCGGGTTTAGGGACTTATATAGTTCAATTACCCAATTACCCTCCATATACAGTACAAACGCGCGATTTCGGGAGTTGGGTTGTCTCTGCAACTTCCTCAGACTCCTTCCCCCTTCAAGCGCACCGCCGTCCGTTCATGGCTGTCTCCAGAGCTTCTTCTTCCCGCGCTCGTCCCCGCCGCTCCATTGGAAGTTTCCCTCCCTTCCGACCGTTCCCGGTTACCGTCCGGTGGCCGGCACGCTTCTCGCTGCGCGTGTACGAGAAATTGTACAGGTTGGGCAGCCGCTACCCTCGCCGCCGGAATCACCTGCGACTCAAGACAGACGACGACCTCAAGCCACCCGTGAAGAAAGAACAGCGCCAGGGGGACGATATTTCCGACCCGATCTGCCTCGAGTCACCCACGGCTGCTGGGGATACGTTGGGCGACGAAGGACACAGTCTGACTATGTGCGGCCCCCAACCTGTTCGGGATGAGAACTCCTGTGTGACAGAGGTTACTCACATACAGGACATCGTGCAAGATTACTTCATGTGAAGCAATCTGGTAGTGCACATTTTGCCTCCTGCAATCTTGAATTGCACATTTTGCTTTTAAGCAATCTGGAATTGCACATTTTGCGTTAAGCACTCGTGTTTTGCACAAATTGCACCTGTCTTTAATGTTGACGTACGCTGTGAAGTCCTTGCTTAATTGAAACCAGTTTAGTTACTTGCGTTAAACTTTGAATATTGGATTGTTCTGTTTAGTTGATACCTTTGCTTAAACTTGTCCAGTTTTCAGGTTGGTGGTTCTGTTTTAAGTTCATGTCTGTGTTGTCATTGTCATGTTTTAAGTTCTGCTCTTCAACTTGAAGGCACCTTGTGCACGGATGTATTTGCTTACACTACCCTGTTTTAAGTCCAAGTCACTTTTGCTATTCATATGCACGGATGTATTTGCTTACATTGTCCTGTTATAAGTGCACGCCAGTTCTGCTCTTCAACTTGAAGGCACCTTTTGCAGATCTCACATTTTATAGATGTGAGATCTGCACAAGAAACTCCAACAGAAATTGAGCATAGCAATACAGTTCACCCAAGTTGTCATCACTACTGCATATTCATAGGAATACAGCTTCAGTCTTGATTGATGATGTTTCTCATGTTCACTACTGCATATTCGGGATTAGTATCCGCCAGCTCAACCGCCAGGAATGGCTTTGTTTCGACACAGTTGCTGCATAGATGGCTCGATTCTTTCAGACATATCTACATTGTACTGTTCTATGGCCGTTCAGAGATGTTTCTGAGCCATGTTTGTAATAGCCCAGAAAAACACACAAGTTTGTTGATTTGTTGGTTGGAGTTGAATATGATAAATTTCCTTATTCTTTCTGCTTCTTTTAGACAATAGGTGCACTTAAGTTTTTCTTCTTTCTACTGAATCAAGCAGTGACTAAGCATGTGTTTTCATCAAGTGCAGCTGAGCAACGAACTAAGATTGAGGACGAAATATGGCTGATAAAACAAAAAATCAACACAAGAATGTATAAGCAGTAAACAGTTGAAAATACAGCAAATAAGTTCAAAACACAACGGCTTGGATGCGATTTTAGGGTGTGTCCTGGTTTTGTGTGCTTGGGTGTTTTTATGGACGTGGATTGGTATGGAATGAAGCAGAGAGTCCCAGTCCCATTTTTTTTTCTTACCATTATTTGTTTTCACCTATGTTATTCCTTGCCTTCCTATATTTATTGCTTGTAAATTTGTGGCGTGGTCTACCGATATTATGGAGACGGACTGTATAATATAATCTAACTTTTCGCTTTAGTGCAACCAATGCCTGAAAGGGGGAGTTGATTCCTTAGGTTAGGCCTCCGTATTTTTCTATGGGCATGTTTTGTTAAGAAAAAAAAGTGCTCTACTTTAAAAAAAAAAATGACTGAAAAAAAAATTTGAATCAAAAATTGAATTTTAAAATATTGATATTAAAATATTTTTTTAAAAAAATTCTAATTTTTAGGGGTTTAAAACCAACCAAAACTTGTTTTAATCTTAAGAATTAGGTTAGAAAAGCAGAATGAAGAAAGTAGTAAAAAGAAAGGGCTGGGTTCCCTGCCCCTAGGTCGTCCCTTGGGGGCCAGGATCTCCTGCTCCACTAAAAAAAATTATATGCCCATTTTTTTGTGTGTATGGGGGGAGGGGGGGTCTCTTCCCTGAAATGCATGTCCGTAGCTGAATTTTTCTAGGTCCTTCCGATCGATTGCGCTTGTGTCCAAGCGCCATGAGGTGGATCTGAAGATTCTCGCCGCCCATGCGATGCCTCGATTTGAAGAGTACACGTGCTGCATGTGCAAGCCACATGCCGCTCATCGTCCCACTGCCACACGCTAGGCTCGGCCTGCGTGCTACTGCCCGAAGCACATGTCTGCAATGTCCTCTGACACTGCAGAACTTAGGTCTGGGCAACAGATGCAGAAATTTCGCGCCCGCCCGCCACTGCATTCACCAAACCCGCGTCAGCGAGGAATGCGGGGGCGTATGTGGATGAAAAATAGTGTTTTGCAAATTTATCCAGACGGAACGCGAAAATATGGTTTTTTTACTGTGCGGAATCCACATCCGTTTGCTCGTGATTTTTATTTGTTTGTTTATTTATTTATTTACAGACATATGTACTTATGTGATTTCTGCAGAGTTCCGCATCTGCCTGCCACAAAAAATAATGGATTCCGAATCCGCTCGCAAAATTTTGCGGAGCGGGCGGATGCAGAACATTGTCCTTCGCCGGCAGATGCAAAATCAATATTTCTGTTCTGCGTCCTTCGTGAGCGGAGTGCGGAACTGGCTATTCTAGTTTCACCTGCATCGTTGTCCACCTGTAACAAAAATGCATTGCTCGATAAATTGAATTTCAGTTGAGCCCTTATGCGCTTGCGGGAAATGATATAGCACAAGAATTCTAGCGCAAGAATTCCACAAGAATGGTGGGCTCCGTGTGTTTAACGCCAAATGAACGATTGGGATGGGTGTTTAACACGTGAGGATTGATGCTTAACACGCAGGACCCATAATTATTGTGGGTTTTTTTTTGCTAAAAATTATTGCGCTATATCGTTTTCCTGCGCTTGCGGTTAGAAAATGACCCTTTAATGGATCCAGGTTAGATATTTTGTAAATTACACCGAGCAAGGGGGGATCCAGAAAAAAATATTAGGGGGAACGGATTTTTTTTTATTATTTTTTAATATCTGGTATATATACATATATATATTTAAAGTGATTATAAGAATTTTTTTTAAGGAATGAATTGTTAATATTGGAACCTATGTGAGTTGGACGGAAGGTGCATGGCAAGGGCGGATCTAGAAAGAAAAAAAATATAGGGGGGCCCAAAAAAATTTTAGGGAGAATTTTTTTATGAGGGTCCGAAATATTTTTTGGGGATAAATAATATTTTGTACTAACATATTTAAAGTTTTTTGAAGTTCAAAATATATTATTTGAATTAAACATTACTAAAATTTGTCCCAAACACATTAAAAAAATATTTTCAAACATATTTAAATTTTTTTTAGCCCAAATATATTCAAAGGTGTCCAAAAATTTTTGGGGGGCCGGACCCCCTCCTGGCCCCCCTAAATCCGCCCCTGTCTAGCCTTGCTTGGATTGGGCTATTTTTTTTTTAAAGTATAATAAAGTCTAGTCCCATTGGGTTCTAAAAAAATAAATTAAACTAAATTTAAAATTGTAAAAATTGAAATCCTTGCCCTCCAAGATATATTGGGCCATTTTTTAAAAATAAATATATCAAAGGTCAGGTTATCTAGATCCTAAATGTTTGAACTGATAAAATTATTATTGTTTAAAGAGATAAAATTATTATTATTTTTTTTATGATTGTTGAGTAAGTAAAATATTTTGTCAACTCCTAAATTGTTTTTATTTATGCTCTAATTTTTTTCACACCTAAATTTATTTTTTAGATCCACCCTTTCAGAGAGCACTTGCCTCTATCCCGGATTGTAAAGTTTTGCCTAAATTGGCCACTTTGTTTGGTTGAAATTTTAATTATAAAAAAAAAAAACATAACGGGGAAAAAAGCTACGAGATCACTGCTCAGATTTGAAAATGTATATAAAAGAAAAAAAAAATGCTCTTCTCTTCATCGAGAATCTGGGGATCATCATTTCTTCTTCAGAAAATTAAAAATTAAATAAAATCTATATTAATTAATTAATGAATAACCACAAAGAATATGCTGCCAAAGCATTGGCGGATGGAGAGTGGGGCTGTGGCCTCCCCGGTATTCGGGTGGTGGTGGTGGTGGTGGTGGGGGAATTTGTTTTACTATTTCTCAAACTCATATATGAATTTACATACGTATCATTCTTACTTCTCGTATAAAAGTAAAAGGTTTTTTTTTCTCATTTTTTCACAATAATATTTTAGTTGAAGAGCGACGGTGATTTTTTCCCTTGTGAATTTTTGAGTTCACAAGCTCTTTATGGTATATTTCAGCGATCAATATTGGTAATTTTTCATTTAGGGATTATTTTGGATTGAGTTTTTATTTCAACTACTATTATCTCGATTCGATTCTATAAATCTTTTTATGATTTTTTTCATCTTTGTTTAATGAACTTGTTTTGTTGATGTAAATCTATTTTGACAAATTAGGCCGTATAAACAAATTTGGCAAATTTATTTTATAAACCCCTCTAAATTTTTTTGGTCCCCCTAAAAAAAATTCTGCCTCGGCTGTGCCAAAGGCTGCAACAGAAAACTCACTTGTAAGTACAAGGGATATCGAAATTGGGTGATGAAGTAATGAATTATATCACAAAGGATGTAAGAGATTCTGATGCTTCTACGGTTTGTTGGACTTGTGTGCCAAAGCTTCGGTCCCCTGCATCCCCCCGTTCAGGAATTACAAACCTGAAAGGCTGCATTTGGTAACTGGACAGAAGTAATCCCGCTTCGCGGTTTATTCGCGGGTTATCCATTTTGACTTCCGTTTGGTAATGCACTACTAGGATTACGTTTTACTCAACTCCGTTGTTTGGTAAGGACAGTTTGGAACGGCGGATTGGGTGCAATTCAGGTTAGGAGTTGAGCTTTTACAAAACTGCCCCCAAATTAGAGTATAAAAGACAAAAATTCAGAAACCCTATTCACAATCTCTCTCCCCGCAGTCTCTCCCTCGGATCCGATGGATAACGCCACGACTCGCAGCCGTCTATTCAGGCCGCCGACCAGATCAGACCTCTGCATGCGTTCCCACGAGTATAAGCGGGCATACAAGGAGGGCCGTCGGTACCCGCATAGACCGATTTTTTTTGGGTATTTTGGTATTTCGATTCAGAATTGGTTTGATTTTTCGAATATCGAATTTTTTCGGTTTGGTACGGTATTACCGAATACCGATCGGTAATACCGAATAAGCATCCCTAGCCACTTCCTCTAGGGTTTTGCCTCTCTGGTCGCGTCCTCGCCGTGTGACATGGCCGACGCGATTTTCTTGGCGGATGTATGAGCGGGCATACAAGTAGGGTCAATGGTACCCGCGTAGACACCACCACCATCCCCCAGAAACGATTGTGAAGATTGAGCGCGAGGTCGAAGAGGATCCCGCAGATCCATCGTCATCGAATGCGGTGACACGGACGACGATGAGGAGGCGTTTGAGGAGGCGATTGAGGAGGCACTCGAGGAAGAGATCGAGGAAAAGATCCTGCCTGCTGTCCCCGTGGAGGAGGATCCGTCTTGCATCACGTATGTGCAAGGCTAACAGATTTCA
The DNA here is from genome assembly GCA_028565015.1 of Pinguicula moranensis. NCBI lineage: Eukaryota > Viridiplantae > Streptophyta > Magnoliopsida > Lamiales > Lentibulariaceae > Pinguicula > Pinguicula moranensis. The sequence goes on along the minus strand of JAOWBN010189369.1, from coordinate 3 downwards.
TAT
>JAOWBN010189368.1:0-41854 GCA_028565015.1 Pinguicula moranensis | reverse complement strand
TGCGACCTTGTTGGATCCTCGAGCTAAGATGAGGTGGTTCAACTGGTGGTTTTCATTTACCATGGACCAAAATAAGATTGATGAAGCAAAAACAATGGTAATGAGTATTGTGCGAGAGGTCTTCGAAGAGTACCAAAAAGTCTATGGCGCATCGTTATCCACCTCTACATCGGCATCCACTAGCCAATCAAGTAGTGTGGGGACAAGCAGTCGGGTGTCTGATGATAGCTATGCCACTTATTTTGACCTCGAGAACTGTGAGGAGGAGAAATCAGATATTGATAGATATTTGAGTGACAAGTGCTTACCGGCTTTGAAGAATCTTGATATTCTTGCTTGGTGGAAGAGCAATCAATCCTTTTATCCAGTTTTTGCACAGATGGCACGAGATGTGCTGTCTATTCCGATTTTCACTGTGTCATCGGAGGTCATATTTAGCATTGGGGGTCTAGTCTTAGATTCCCATAAGAGTTTTTTAGCCCCCGGTACAATCGAGGCACTCATTTATACTCAAAATTAGCTATGTAGTACGTCCGACGAGATAGAGATTATGCATAACACAGAGGATGCTACTACGTATGATATTGATAGAGGTAATAATTCTTTGTTATATATTTTGTTTTTTATTGTTAAATTTTTACTATTCTTTCACATAATGTCTAACTTTTACTTGGTTTTTGTGGACATAGAGTTGAATGAAACCCCACAATAATACATGGCCCATTTGCTAGGTTAACTGCTGGTGTTGTTGGGGTGGACTTAGTCACATCGTTGTGTTATTGGACTTGATTCTTTGGTTGGAAGTCGTAACTATATTATTTATGTTTTGTACTTTTGTTCTATAATTTGTTGTTGGTTGTTGTTGGGTAATTAACTTTTGATACTATTGCTTATTGTTATTACTTATCACAATGTTGATGACATGTAAACCTTATTGATAGGTATTGCTACTACAGACTTCGAATTATCTTGGATCATTTTGAATTATATTGTATCATCCTCTTTATTTCTCATTCATAGAGTTTTTGAATGATTAAATATTTATATTAAATGCCAGCAATAGCCAATAACGTGAAAGACTTAATTGATGGGCATTTGCATTGCTGGAAACATCAAAAAATGCATAATGCATTTGTTGATGGGAAAGTTGGCGGAATTAGCGGAATTTCGCTACCTTAGCGGTAACAGTAATGGATGATGTCATTCCGTTACCGCTATTACCATTATCCACCCCTAAGAAGGACGAGGCGGTTATACCGCCACAACATGACCAGCAAAATCGGCCGTACCAATTGCAGAGCTGGAGAACATGACAAAACTAGTGACAACGGATGGACCTAAACAACCGGCGAATAAATGGATTGATGCGCAGGCTCGGCGCGACGAAGGTGTTACCTTCTATTTCACCCACATCCCACAGGACTAGACGGAGGAAGGAATGCGACAGGTTTTCGCTAAATTAGGCGAGGTCTCAAGCATACCTACTTCAAAGAAGCTAGACAAAATGGGGAAGAGGTTTGGCTTTGTAGGATTTTGGTCGATAGTGAATAGCATTGGGAAAATGTTATCGAAGGTAAATTCGATGAAGGTAGGAGAATCTATCATGCACTCAAATATAGTAAGATTCCTGAAAAATTCTGCAAATGAATTTAGAAAAAAAATACCAAAGTCGCTACAGTGGAGGCTGTGGCTAAGAAACAGGACAGATCCGACAGAAGAAGAGAAAAATTGGCTCAAATGGTGCTTGGTGGGTACTTTGCAAGGAGTGTCGCGTGACCAAATCGTTCGAGAAATCATACTGAACCAAGAATTTTCTATGGTTCAAGTCTCCTTGCTCCCAGGTACATAGGTGCTTGTATAGACCAATTCAGAGAAGGAATTGGAAGTTTTCCTAAGCAAAACAACAAAATGGAAGAAGTTGGATCTGCTGGGTCTTTGCAGATGGCCTCCGGAGGCGGCAGCACACCCAAATGATCGGTGGATACGACTGAGCAAAATCCCAGTATAGTGCTAGAACCGGAGGATTTTTAATGAACTGGCTGAGCCCCTTGGGCAATTGATCCAGGTAGAGGAACAACGTACTGAATTCCAGCACTGACTCGATTAGGCTTGTGGTGCGGAAAAAGAATGCTTTGCAAGTGGTGCCAAATTTATACTTGGTTACCACATCAGGTACGTACCCAATTCAAGTGAGAGAGGAAGCTAGAACCTGGAAAAAAGCTCTGGATGTTAGGAACTCGGCAGGATACCAGGAGTGTTCACTGGATGATGGAATATGGCCTACGCTCACTCGGAAAGTGGTAAGGAATAATTGAGATGATAAGGAAGTTGAACAGGATGTAAGGGTGGAACCAGCATGCCAAAATAGTACGCAGGATGACCAAAGTAGTAGGCTCATGTGTAGCAGGCTTTTCTTTTGGAATAATAGATGTCTAAGGAAAGTAAAACCATATCTCAAAACCTGGGTAAGATCCCATCAGGCATTATGGCTATAGCATAGCCTTTTCAGTCTGGAAACAGAATAGATGCACTGGCTCATTCACTTGGCTACCCTAATACATCCACCAATGCGGAACAATATGGCAAATCATGGATTCTATGGAAAACAGAAGAGAAATTTCAAGTTCTCAGTAAACACGAATAGGCTATGACAGGTAGATGGGAGGTGGCAAGGATAGAAACAATTATAACTTTCGTATATGCTAAATGTAACTATCTCAGAAGAAGAGCACTCTAGTAGTATTTGGAGGATCTAAATCCGACTAGTTTAACATGGATTATTCTAGGGGCTTCAAGGTTATCCGTTTTGATAATGAAAGAAGAGGAGGAATACAGAGAGTCTTATTGCCAATACAGGAATTTAATGACTGTATTCACAGCTATGCGCTATTGGACTTTAGGAAAAATGGTATGAGATACCCCTAGTGTAATGGACTTACATGACTAAACTCGAAGGTGGGCACATCTTGACAGAGTTTTAGTGAACAAAGAATATTTGCAAAGGCAATCATCAAGTTTTTATCAACTACTTCCATGAAAGTTTTCAGATCATTGTCCAATTATCCTACAGACGATGGAGCCACTGGAGACCTATGGATATAGACAATTTCGATACTTAGAGATGTGGGAATCGTTAGAATCATTTGCAGGCCTAGTTGTGAACACTTGGAATTCCATATCAGGGACACCTGGACTATTTTTGCTAGGCTCAAAGATAAAAAAAAAAAAGATGAGAGTTTCTCTCAAGGGTTTGGAACAAGGTCTCCTTTGGCAGAACCGAGGTGCACATCAAAGACTTACAGGGGGAGTTGATAAACTAGAATTAGAGCTGCAGAATAACTATTTGGATAATACAGAAGTAGCCTATCAGAGAGCTAAAGCAGAACTCTGTCTATGGGAAAACAAAGAGTACTGTCTCCTAAAATAAATCTCCAAAAAAGCTTGGCTGAAAGATGGGGATAAAAACACTGTACTTTTCATTTAGTCATTAGGGCGCGGCAGTATAGATCAAGTGTTACATAGATGAAAAAACAAGGGGGAGGTTGATAGAAGGATGCAAGGTTATTCATGAGGAAGCAATGAATTACTTCGAAAAAATTTCTCTCTCACCAAAAAGGCAGTAACTAACATTCGGTTGGAGAACTGAACTCATTGTTTGAAAATAAGGTCTTTGTGGAAGCTAACAACCTTATTGTGCAGATACCAACTAATATGGAAGTTAAGGAAGCCCTATGGTCTATTCCAAATAGTAGATCCCCGGGCCCGAATGGTTTTAGTTCAAGTTTCTATAAAAGTACATGGCAAATAACAGGGCAAGATTTGATAGCAACTATCCAAGAATTCTTTATAGGCCAAGAATTACCTAGAATGTTTGCATCAAACACAATAGCATTAATTTCGAAAGTTGAACAACCTGATTCTTTTGACAAGTACAGACCAATCAACTTGAGTACAGTGATCTACAAGGTTATAACTAAGGTTATTGATCACGGCTTAAGGCACACATGCCTCACCTAGTGAGGGAGGAGCATGGAGCCTTTGTGAAAGGTTGAAGTATTATTGAAAATATAACTCTGACTCAAGAGATGATCCAATCAATCCATAAGAAGCATAAATGAGGCAATGTAGTGTTGAAACTAGACATGTCCAAGGCTTTTGATAGAGTCAACTGGGCATTTTTGGAAGCAGTCCTAAGAGTGAAAGGGTTTAATGAGGATCTTATCATATTACTTGGAGATGCATACAAAGCCAGTGATTTACCATTCAACTCAATGGAGTGTTTATAGGTTTTATCAATCGGGTCAGAGACTCAGACAAGGGGATCCCCTATTCCCTTTATCTCTTTATCTTACTGCATGATACACTTTTAACTCATTAACCAGGAGTTTGAAAGAGGACGCATAACTCATTACCATCACCCAGTTGGTGCACCTTTAATTTCACATATAATGTATGCTGATGACATCTTAATTTTTGCAGGTACATACAGTAGATCCATGAGAAATTTGATGAAGATGATGGATAAATACTGCTCTTGGTCTGGGTAGTCACTAAGCAAGGCAAAGTCAATGCTTTATTTGTCAAAGCACATCCAAACAATAATGAGGATAACAGGTTTTACAGAGACTGAGAAGCAATTTCTCATGGTTTATCTAGGAGCTCCAGTGTCTTTTGGCCGGTTAGGTAGACAGACACTAGCTCCACTACTGGATAAGATAAGGAAAAGGTTGGCAGGATGGCGAGGTAAGCTGATGACTCAAGGGGACGCCTAGATGACAAGCCTCCCAATCCATATCATGGCTGCCCTCAAACTACCACCGTGGGCACTGACATAAATCAAAAACCAATGGCCAACTTCTTCTGGGGTGAGGCTAATGAAAAGAAAAACTACACTGGATGAGGTGGCAAAAAAAATTGCAAGCCAACCACAGAAGGATGCATAGGAGTCAGAGACTTGGGTGAGATGCAAAAGGCATTAGGAATGAAGCTATGCTTCAATCTCATGGTCAGCATAACACTTTGGCAACGTTTTTTGGTAGCCAAATACAACAGGATACATCCTTTGCTGCTGAGGGCTACTAGACCAGCTGACTCTAGGCTATAGAAACACATTATGAGATATAGGCAAGTGATCCTTGACAATATTCACACTATCATTCGTAAAGGAAATACAAGTTTCTGGTATGGAAAATGGCTGGCCAATGGAATCCTTGCAAGTAGAGTAGAGGAGATTCTGGAGAATGCTACTGAGATAGCTAATTTCGCCCATGCTAGACAGTGGAATGAGCAAAAGTTGAGGCTAGAAGTAGGTGAAGAAATCACAGGAGAAACCATATTACTAGCTCCTCCAACAGGTTATCAGAATGAGAATGATGCCCTCATTTGGAAGCTAGAGTAAACTGGAGTTTTCAGTGTGAAATCTGTTTGGGAAATAACAAGAGCCCGGGTAAGAGAAATAATGGTTGATGAATTATTCTGGCATAGTTATATGCCAACAAAAATAAGCTTATGCTCTTGGAGAGCATGGACTGGATGTCTTCCATCTGATGATAACATAAGAACCAGAGGAGTGAGCTTAGCATCTTGGTGTCATTGTTGTAGTATCAAAAGTCAAGAGACTTTGAATCATATCCTTTCAGACTCCAACATGGCCAGTAATTTGTGGAGCAGGGCAGCATAGGTTCTGGGAGTTACTTTTGCAAGACCGAGAGGTTGGAAAGAAAGACTCACACAATGGCAGAGAACGAGAAACAAGTCTAGACTAAAGGGGCTCATTTCTTTACTTATTCCTTCTGTCTCAACTTGGTTTCTTTGGTTATGTAGGTGTTAAGTCAGATTTGAAGGTGTCTTGCAGAGTGAGCAAATTTGGTGGCATGTAAGAAATACACTAAGATCAACTATTGTGAATGCTAACATAAGTTTCCCACGGAACGTACAAGATGATCATTTATGGCAGCAGTTGGGTATAATATCAAACCACGGAGGCAGAGCCAAGCCAAGCTCATCTACTGGGAAAAACTTCCTCCAGGGATGGTCAAAATCAACATGGATGGTAGTTGTTTTGGAAATCCAGGAACGGCTGGTGCGGGTGGCATTATCAGAGACTCAAGGGGCGATTGCCTGGTAGCTTATTCAGTATACCTGGGGAAGGAACTAACAATAGAGTAGAGATTCAAGCAGCAACTAAAGGACTAAAGCTATGTCACATCAAATGCTTGAACATGTTATCCTAGAAACTGATTCCGTATTGTTATTCAATTGGATTAAGGTGGATTCATGTACGCCATGGTATATTTGAGACTTCTGGAAGGATTTAAAAGCACAAACGATAGGCCTAAGGTACACGGTGCAACACCAATATAGGGAAGGAAATGCAATTGCGGGCTACCTAGCCAAACAGGCTACCTTTGGTACATCCTTAACCTACTGGAGCAACGAAGCCCTTCCAAGAATGGTACGAGACATGATCAAATTGGATGGAATACATCTACCTTCTATCTGGCACTATTGAACACTATTATAGATAGGTGTTTGGATTCAGCCCGGATGAATAGATGCAGGGGGATTGTTTTTGGAACTAGAGCTTTGTCTACCATATTTTGTAAAGGTTTTGGTCCTCACCTAAAGAGTTTCATAAAAAAAAACTGCTACAAATTCAGATGTTCCTGTTAGTGTTAAATGCTGAATTGGAGTTGATGGCCGTGATTTATATAATGAGTTGTGTAAGTTCTTATATTGCATTGTTTGTCGGTGTTTTAAATGAACTTTTTTATGTATTCATCTTGATTGTGTGTTTAACAGTTAGCCTTACTAGATGGACAAGCTTCAGTAGAACTAACTCCCTATATATGTTATTGTTAGGTTTGGCCCAAGTAGAATAGTATAAAAGGTTATGTTGCGACCCTAAATGGAATAATATAATGTGATTTGTTATCCTAAAAATCATTATGGTATCAGAGTTGAAGTCCTAGCGCCCGCCGTCGCTCGTGACACTGCTTGAAATTTGTCCTGAATCTGGCGGGATCTAAGTTTTTCCCCATGGTGGCCCAATGCCCCAACGCAATTTTTGTAGGCGTCCGGCATTTTTTGATCCGGAGAGTACCATCATTGGACTTGCATCGCTGAGCTCGTCTTGTGTAGCCCCTCGACGCATCATCGTCGCAAAAAATTAGTGGATAGAGTTTGCTTCCCTGTACACACTCGTGCTATTAGTTTCTTGATATGAGTAGTGTATTGATGATTTCTCGCATTTTTGGAGCATTTGTGCAATATACTTTGGAGATTGTTGTATGTGCGATGGAGATGGAGTTGATAGCCTGTTCCTAACTTGCGCTACTTCGATTACGGAGGCGCGGTAGTGTAGCGTGTGGTGTATGGAGGATTAGAGTTTTGTTGAGTGGTTGGGATTGTTGATTGAGGTTGTAATTGGAGTTGTTTGTGATTATGGGTGGAGATGATAGTGAGAAAGTAGGATTGGAGGCATTGCATGTGCTCAATCCTGCGACACTGAGAGCTTTGATTGGATTGGTTCAAGGCATGGGTACTTTTTCTTTTACAGGACAACCTCAGCTCGATCTTCCAGCTACTGATCTGAAACTTGATGGTCAGGCGACCTACTGTATGATTGAGACTCGCAGTTGCTATTAATGTGGTGAAATTGGATACCTGATGGGGGCTTGTCCCTAGCCGAGGAGAGATCGATACTTTGGATGGAGGGGATGTGACAGAGGAGATCGTAGTCGGGAAGTTGGAGAGGTGGAGTTAGGAGTGGGCGACGTGGAGTCTATTGTACCCACCTGACTATGGATACTAAGGAGGATGCACTTTGAGGAGCAGGAGACTATCCACCTACCCTACCAGATGCGTCTGGTAATGTTGCTCATGTTGCACTACATTCAACTGTGCGAGGTATGTCTGATTTCCTTGCACTTGCATCCTTTCCCACTCATGGCTTCCCATATTAGATTTTTGACGCTGGGGCATCCACACACATGACAAGCACTTCTCGGGAGTTCAGCACATATACTCCCCTAAAAGTCTTGTCCAGTGTTGATGACACTGATCAGCCAGTTGTTGGAAAGGATATATTGCGTTGCACTGACACTATGGCGCTATCCAAAGTTTTGCATGCCCCTTCCTTTGCAGTTAACCTTCTCTCCATCAGTGCTATTATTCTTCACTTAAACTACCATGTTATTTTTGATATTCCATAGCTGATATTTCAGGAGAAGGGATCAGGTCGGGTTCTTGGGATTGGGAGATGGCGTGATGAACTGTAGTACTTGGATATAAAGGGCATTGACTCGGCCATTTCATCAATGACAGAGAGATCTGAGAGGGAGAAGAGGATCTTGACAAACATGTTTCTTAATCATAGACGCTTAGTTCACCCCTCTTTTTCCCTTATGAGTCGCCTATATCCCCGTTCTTTTGCAAAGATTCATAAGGACATGTTAGTATGTGATGCTTGAGTTTGGTAAGCATACCAGTAACTCCTATATTATCTCTGGTCATAGGAGTTCTCAACTGTTTGATTTGGACATTTTGATGCTTAGGGACCTTGCTCTATTTCGACAGTTAATGGACTTCGTTATTTCCTGACTTTTTTTTATTGTTGCTCCTAAGTTACTTTTTTAATTAGAGCATTGCATTAAAGTGTAAATTGGTCCCTTTAGGTGGGATCCAAACCTTTAACATAATCTACACCCCCAGCCTGTCAACCCCCATCTACCTTCCCAGGAAAATGCTTTGTACTAAACTAGTGCTACTGATTTTTGCATAGGACCATCTAGTACCCAATATTTCTTCCGTTCATTTTTTGGAGGCTGCCTTGCCAGGAGTGTCTTGTCACTACAACCTCACTACATCCTCATGTTTGGTATGCCCCATTTTTCCATTCTCAGCATCCCTCTTGTAGGGCTAGACATTTGATCATAATCCCCACTTCTAAACATGTGCCCTGTTGCCCCCATCTTGGCGAAGAAATCAGCTTGGCATTTCCTTCTCTGTATTGATGAGTGGCTTGCATTTGAATCCCTACTCTGGTTGTGTTGAAATCTTCCCAAAAGTCCCACAAGTACCATAGGTTGCATGCCTTTTTGAGGATCCAGTTCACTAGAAGCTGAGAATCTGTATCTAGCACAACATTAAGCCACCCTGCTTCCTTGCAAATTCTTAGTGCCTCAGTTGCAGCTTGTAGCTCCACTGCATTATTAGTACCTGGAGCAAATGGAGTTGCAAAAGCTACCAAAAGGTTACCTCTATCATCCAGGACAATGCCACCTAGGGGTGCATATTCGGAAATTTTCGACGAAAATAGGCATTTCCATTTTCGTTCCGAACTCAGTTCGGAAGGAAATTTCCGTTCCGAATTACCCTATTTTCGTTCGGAATCGGAAATCGAAAATGGAACAAAAATTTTTGAATTTTCGATTAGAAAGGAAAATGGAAATTTCCATTTCCATTTCCATTTTCGATTACTATTCATTGTGTTTTTGCAGTAAAAAATGTTCCATATCGGAAATTTCTATTTTCGATCACCTATTTTCATTTCTGTTTCGAACTCAGTTCGGAAGGAAATTTCTATTCCATTTATGTTCCATTATACTGAATAAGACTTTGGAAGTCGAACTCGGAAACAGAAATTTTTTGAAATGGAAATTTTCGATTTTCGAATTCCAAATAAGCACCCCTAATGCCACCCCCTCCTGATGGGCGTGGGTTTCCAAGAGAGCTGCCATCCGTGTTGAGTTTAACCCATCCATGAGTGGGTTTCATCCACTGGACAAGCTTTGCTCTGTCTCTACTCTACCTCCGTACCTTTATATTTAACTTTGTCAGCAGCTCCCTGTCCCGTGTCTTTATTTTGAAGGGCTTGTTGCAGGTTTCAATCACTTCACAGATCATTCTCTTGATCCTTCTCCAGATTTGCTCTTTCGGCTGGTAGTCATCATCATATCCTGCTCTACACCTGCAAAGCCAAAGAGACCATGTAATTATGATAGGAATAATAACTGCTATTGTACCTATTAGTCTTGCTCGTGAGGTCAGCTCCAGCCATTGGTGCATCCTTCCTTTACATGTGTTAGGATTCTGGAACATCACTCCCAAGGTCGTTGCTGCTCTATTCCACATCTCCTTTTCCATATCTCCTCCAAAGAGAATATGATCTATAGTTTCCTCTTGCCTGGTTTCACAGCAATTGCAAGCAGATGCCATCATAATCCCTTTCCTTCCTAGGCACTCATCCATTGGCAGACACTTTTGCCACGCTTTCCAACTTGTGCCAAAAGGATTCAGATCTTCCTCTAATTAACTCCCAGGCGGTTTTGATAGAGAAGTGTCTATCCTTTTCTGGTTGCTAGATGACCTTGTTCCTTTCTTCAGTTTGCTTCGGTACCCTCTGCATTTTTATCTCATTCACCATATCTGCATTCACTACTTGGGCCAAGTCATTGTCATCACATAGTCCATCAGCCATAAAATCCTTCACTAAGGTACCCTTGTTGACTATTTCATTAGCTCTGACTGCCAGTGGACCTGTACTTAACCACTTATCAAACCAAAAGGAATAATTCTCCTTCCTTAGGATAATATTAGTTTTGCCCAGTAACTCTGCCTTCATGAGCATGGCATACTTCCAAAATCTCGAATCTTGGCTTCTTATTGCTCTTTCTATAAGATGCTCATGTCTATTATACTTTTAGGAAGTTAGCCCAGAGAATGTCTTCTGAAAGCGGTTTGTAGCATAGTTTCATGGTCATTACCTTCTGTACATCTGCCAGGTCTCTGATCCTAAAACTTCCCTCCCCAAATGGTTTGTAAATTCATACCCAGCTTCTCCAATGAAGTTTTTGTTTGCCATCAGAAGCGCCCTAGAAGAAATCAGCAAAAACTTTCCTTATTTCAGTCAGCACTCCTTATGGCAGTTTAAGGATAAAGACTAGGTGCATTGGTTGGCTTGCCATCACATGCTTAATCAGTGTTAGTCTTCCTCCCTGAGTTAACATGCGACCCTTCCACCTAGCCATCCTTTTTCTAATTTTACCAAGGAGGGAATCCAGCATTTGTCTTGTCAGTCTGCTCGAGGAGAGGGGTACCCCCAGGTAGTTCATTGGTAGAGAACCTTCTATGAAGCCTGTGGCTCTCTTGATCTGCACTCTCTGACCCAAGCTTATGTTTCTTGAGAATATTAGCTCAAACTTACCTTGACATAGCCTCTGTCTAGACCAGGAGCAATACTCTTCCAAGATTTACTTAATTGCTCTAACTAATCTTATATCTCCACTAGATAGTAGGAGTATATTGCCAACAAATTGGACTGCCCAGAGGATGAAAGAATCTCTTGATCCTCCCTTGGGTTACACCCTTCTAATCAAACAAGACAAGGCATCCTAAACCAAGATGAATAGCTATGGAGACAAAGGATCCTGTTGTCTCAGACCATGGGAGGGATTGGAAGAAATTCGAGCTGGTTCCATTCATTGTGATGGTACCATTGCCTTCTCACGCATTTCACAAGGCAATAACAGTCTCTGAAAAACCTTTTTCTCTGAGGACTTCTTCAAGGAAAATCCAGCTCACCCTATCATATGCATTTTCCATATCTAACTTCATCATAACATTTCCACGTGATTTCTCTTATGAATGGAGTGTACCATATCCTGTGCAAGGGCAATGGTTTCAAATATGCTCCTGTTTTGGAAAAAGGTACTTTGCTCTTCATTAATCAGGCTAGACATGTGACTGCTCAGTCTCTATGCCACCATCTTTGCCAATACTTTATACACCACACATTGCAGAGGCTAATTGGTATGAACTTCGAGAAGCAGTCAAGATTGGGGACTTTGGCAATCAGGGTAATAAGGTTCGAGCAGAAACTTCGTAGCAAAAGGGAGCCCGCAAAGAATTCTCTTGCAGCACCAACTAGATCAAGGCCTGTGATGTGCCATATTAGGTTAAAGAACTATGACCCGAATCCATCTGTTCCCGGTGCACGGATACTAGGAATAGACCATAAGGCATGTCTAACCTCCTCCATTGATGGGACCACACACATCTTCACATTGTACAACTCAATCAGCTTATGTTCAAAGAGACCTTGCAGTGTAGATGGTACAACCAGCCTTGGGTTGTTAATGTGTTCCTAGAAGAAATCCACAATAGTTTCATGGATGGCCTGAGCGCCATTTAGGGTAACTCCATCATTCAGCCGCATCTCAGTGATGCATTTCTTGTTTTGTTGAATTTTGATGGAAGCATGGAATAACTTTGTGTTTTTGTCCTCCTCCTTTAGCCAACTCTTCCTTGTCATTTGTGCTAACTTGTTAAGCTCCCTACTCTCCCACTCTTGAAGCTGAGATTGAGTCATAAGAAGTTTCATCTCTAGATCTTCTGAGGGTTGTGACTGCAGCCTGTGTTTAATCTGTTCTAACTTTAAGTTTTGAATGTGAAGCTCTACTCTGCCAAAAATCTCCTTATTCCATCTTCGCAGGTCTTGTTTGATTCTCTTCAGCTTATATCCCATAGAAGCCAGACCAACAGTCCTCTACATGGAGTTCCATACTTGTGCCACCAGCAGTAAGAAGGACTCACTTTCACCCCACAAATTAAGGAATTTGAATGGTCTGATACCATATGGTTTTACCCTTTCCTCTAATTTCACCAGGATAGGTGAGTGGTACAAAGTTCTTCTCCTTAATAGGGAGAAGGAGCTTCTATCAAACCTTTCCAGTAGGCCTTCGTTCACCAACACCCTGTCCAGCTTTGCACAAATTCTTCTCCTGCCTGGCTGTCCATTACACCAGGCCGCAGTCATGGATACATTCGTTGAAGTCTTGCATCGGCCTCAGAAGACATGCTGCCCTCCCCATATTCATTTTCTGTCTGATCTAAGGACATTGAAGTCACTAAGAACCATTCAAGGCATATTGGCAGGCTGCTGATCTCTAAGATATTTCCACAGCTTCATCCTCTGCGTGTACTGACACCTCCCATACACTATAGTAACCATCATTTCCACACCTCCTGCCTCTATTTACCAGAGATAGCTTGAGCATGAACAAAGACCACTTCAAACTCTTTTTCATACTCAGTACACCCACGACCTTCCCTGCTCCACCTCATTCGCTACACAGTAGGGCATTTTGATGGCTATTCCGATCCGCTTCATTCTAGACTCGGGTAGGAAAGGTTCAGTAATTTCCAAGAGACTCACTTCTGACCTTTGCTGCCATAACTGCATATATCTACTCGAATTCTACATTCCTCTGCTATTCCAAAAAATGGCCTTACTAACCATAAAACCCTGTGATACATATAGAGACATATTGCTCAATTTTCCTCGCTGTCCTGCACGGGTCATCTGCTACAGTCATAGTTCAGAAGGTGAGTTTCTTTGGCCGAGCAGTAGCTCTCCTCGACTGTCTGACGCCTTCAATTGGCTCCTAGTAGTAAAGCTTGGCCTTGCCTTTCTTCTTTCTGTGCTCTGTCTCCTCGATTTCAGATAGATCATCTCCCCAGTCATCTAACTTTGCATCCCTGCCCTTGAAAGCTTCCGGGTGCAGCCTAAGTGCCCAACTTTCCTTCTAAGAGGCCTCATGGCTACTGTTAAATGCTTCTTATCCTTCATCTTACGATTGTTGACTTTAGCCTCTCGCTCAGCTATGCTCTAGTTTCCCATGTTTTCCTCACGAGTGGCTGTGCTCAGCTCCCCAATTTCGTCCGAGAGTACTTTCTGCATTTGGGTGTCCTTTCTAATCCCTGCCTCGGGGACCATATATCTGGTTGTGGTGCTCAAGCTGCATTCTTCTATCTGATCTAAGGCCCACGCCACAGGGTTATGGGGGCACCCCATCTCATCGTTGTCCTATACCCTCTGACTTGAGGCATATTTGGGATATCCCTATGTTCTTCTTGCCCTACAGTCTGAATGCCATGGCTTCTGTGTACTCATAGTCAATAAGCCCTCGGGGGACCCACTTGTTGCTCTCCACCCTTTACTCAACACGTCCTCATGAGTTGGCAAGATCAGGGAATCCTGTCATAGCCCATACGTTGACAAGTCTTTGAGGCTTGCGTTTGCCATCAGGTCCACCCTTACTTCCTTATTTCGCGAAAGACCTCTCCCCCCTTTTGGCTCTTATTCCAAGACTAACACCAACTGCTTAGCTGCTACCAGGTCTACAAACGGCAGATTCGACTTTTCCTTTCTTGCCATTTCTTGGATCTCAAATATTTTGTCGCTTTTACTCTTCTCCAGTGATCCTAGTTCTGGCCACTCCTTCGCGTCCAGGGCTGCTTGATCCTGCGTTGCCACTTCAACTTTTTGCAGGGACCATTTGTGCCGATGGAGCAACTCCTCCATCAACCATATGAGATACTTCACTAATTTAATAGTGAGGGTGACGTTCAACACCACTTGTGCCGGGTCTTTCTTCTGGATTAGCATACAGGCCAAGTCAAAATCCTGCATTTCTAGCGAGTACTCCTCAATTTGTACCAGGGAGCCCAAAGGCACCGCAATTTTCGCAAAATAGCGTCGGTTCCACGCTTCCACTAGGATACCCGTGAACTTATTCCACCTCTCATTAGGATGGGCCACCGCAAAAAAGCGTCCATCTATTGACATCCGACTGCCCCACTGTCCTCCCACTTGTGGTTCGGATTCTCGAACTCGATCATTTCCAATTCTAACTCTATTTTAATCAAAACCTGGCTCCCTGGTAATAAGGAAATGCCAAGATTCTCCATACCTTTTTGACTCTGGATCTCTTTCAGAATATCGGCCTGGGATACCTCCTGCAGTGTCACAACGAAGCACCAATCATTGCAGGTTTAACCGGGGCATTCTCCACTTTTTGGTGGGATGGCACTGCCCTTCCACTCCAGCCGCTAGGTCAGGCTTCGTCTTTGGGTAGCGGACGACATTAGCCTTGATCTCTCGGTCACCCACCTTGATCAAATTCATTCTCATCATTGTTCGACCAACGCTATTGACCGTCTGAAAGCGCACAAATCCAAAGCGTTTCTCTTCTTTGTCCATTTTCTTTGGGAGAGTTATCTCCTCAACTTTTCCTAACGAATCAAAAATTGTTCTCATGTCCTTCTCCATCCATTCCGCCGGAAAGTCAGTGAAATAAAAGGTGATGTCATGTTCTTTCAGCGTGCCTTCATCTATCCAGGGCTGCTTTCCCACTCGGGAACTCTCGGTCTTATCGTATAGGTGAGGTTTCCCCGCCTTCTTTCCAATAATGAGGATCTGTGGTCCATTTATCGTCCCCACTTCCGATGCACAACTGCCTCCATCTGTGTTCCTTATGATGTCAAGGGCGTAGACATCACTGGTAAGGTGCTGACCTCGACCTACATGCCACCAGATGGCGGCTCTGTCTCCTCGACCTCCATTGGATGGCAGCGTGCAGTGTGTGAAAGTAAGAGTAATGGGGTAGAGAGAAGCAAGAAAGAAAAAGTCTAGAGAGAGAAAACAGTCATGGTACTTGGTTGTACTTGATGAGAAATAAGAGTGAGATCTTTGCTTGCTTTAAAGATTTTCACACGGAGGTTTAGACTCAATTTGGTGCATTTTGAGGTCTGACAATGGCGCAAAATACATGAATCAATCAATCGCAACTTATTTGTCATCATATAGGATTAGACATCAGACTACGTGTCCTTACACACCAGAACAAAATGGGGTTCTGAAGAGGAAAAATTGCCACCTCCTTGAGATTGTGAGGAGCATGATGATATTCATGAATGTCCCAAAACACTTATGGGGACGAGCAGTTATGACAGTAGTTTATTTGATAAATCGAATACCCTCCCGAGTACTGGAGTGGAAATCTCTATTTCAGGTACTGACTGGCATCAGAGGAGATGTATTGGAGTCGCAGATATTCGGTTGTGTATGCTTTGTGAAGGATAACTGACTTGGAGTCGGTAAGTTGGATACAAGAGTGTCTTTGTGGGATACTCGATTATCCATAAGGGTTATATGTGTTGGAGTCTGGCCAAGCGAGGACCGTTGTGAGTATGAATGTTATATTTTGAGAGTTTGAGCCTTATTTTACCCCGAGAGGAAACCCCACCATTTGAGAACTCGCTTCAGTGTGATAGGCAAAAGGGGGGAGTGTGAGTGTATGGCGTGAGGAGGAGAGTGGCATAAGAAGTGAGCCACAGACAGTGATTGTAGGGGTAATTTCTTCCCCTTGCCCATCTTGAGACACAAATGATGGTGACGAGATGAGTCTAAGTGATATAGATACTCCGGAGCTACACTACAGGTATCACATGAGAGGAGGAGCGAGTACTTGTCCCATGTCTCGATGCTCAGTTGGCCCTAACTCCGGAGACACCTGCATCACCTACTACAGATAACTTAGCACCCAATGTGACATTATTCCTTTCCATCCTTCTCCTTCTTTCTTACCTCTAAGGCGAACTACCCGTGTTAATGCGGGAGTTCCACTTGAGTGGTCCGAATTCCCACATGATATTGCCCATCACATATCTTAATCTCAAATATCACCCAACCATGGGGTCTTCATTACTTCTTTGGATAGTGTCTTTGTGCCTAAGTGTTGGCTGGTTGCAAAGGAGGATCCAAAGTGGAGAGCTGCGATGATACAAGAGTTGGAGGCTCTCATAAAGAATGAAATTTGGGAGCTTGTATCGTTGCCACTATAGAAGAAGACTGTTGGATGCAAGTGGGTGTTTACTGTGAAGCAAAACCCAGAGGGAGTAGTGGAGCGATAGAAGGCCCGACTGGTGGCAAAAGGTTATAGCCAGATCTATGACATTGATTATGATGAGACCTTTGCACCAGTCGCCAAGATGAATACCGTTAGGACCCTAGTCTCCATAGTAGCAAACAAATGATGGAATATGTATCAGCTCGATGTGAATAATGCATTTCTCCATGGTGACCTACTCGAGGAGGTGTACATGGACATGCCTCCAAGATTTGGCACTGCTCGGACAAGTGAAAAGGTATGTAAGCTCATGAAGTCCTTATATGAAGCAAGTCCCAAGAGCATGATTTGACAGATTCAGGAGGGCTACCATAGGCATGACATATCATCAGACTAATGCCAACTATACTATCTTTCTGAGCCACACATGAGGTCATACCACGATGATGGTGGTCTATGTGGATGACATGATCATCACAAGTGATGATGAGAGTGAGATAGTAAAGCTGAAGGTGAGACTGAGCAAGTAATTTGAGGTGAAAGACTTAGAACGGATGAGATACTTCCTTGGGATAGAGGTAGTTTGAGGACTCGAGGAGATAATCTTATACTAGAGGAAATATGTCCTAGATTTACTCAATGAGACATGTATGATAGGCTGTAGATCTGCCAAAGTACTAATCGAGCAGAGAGTGATTATGAGTGCTGATACTGGTGAGCCAGTTGACAAAGAAAGATATCAGAGATTGGTGGGACGACTGATATACCTAAGGCATACTCGACCTGACATATCGTTTGTTGTGAGTGTGGTAAGTTGGTATATGTATGACCCTAGAAAAGGGTCAAATGGATGTAGTGTACCATATGTTGAGATACCTTTTGGAAGAACGGGCACCTGAGCATTGAGGGATACTGTGATTCAGATTGGGCTAGTTGTACTGATGATAGAAAGTACACATCTGGATACTGCATGTTTGTAGGAGGCAATTTAGTCTTCCAGAAGAGTAAGAAACAGTCAGTGGTTGCCTGTTCTACAGCTGCAGCAGAGTATAGAGCCATGACCCTGAGTGTTACTGAGATGATGTGGTTGAAGTCACTGCTAATGGAGTTGAAGATGGATGAGGGAGCGCAAATGCAGTTATGGTGTGATAACAAGTAAGCTATCAACATTGCAAATGATCCAGTTCAACATGACAAAATCAAGCATGTAGATATTGATAGGTTTTTCATCAAAGAGAAGTTGACTAGTGGACTCTTAGAGCTGGGACATGTGACTACCAAAGAGCAGGCTTCTGATTATCTCACTAAGGTCTTAGGGCAATAGATCTGGATAGACTTTGTAACAAGGTGGACTTGATAGATGTCTTTCGCCCATCTTGAGGGGGAGTATTGAGTTTTATGTTTGTAGTGGGATTAGCCCAAGTAGAATAGTATAACAGGTTATGTTGGAACCTTAAATGGAATAATATTTTGTGTTTTGTTATCCTAAAAGTCTTTAGCTGTCTCTTGTTGTCTTGATCGTATATGCATGTGTACTTTTCCTAGTTTCACTGTCCATCACTGTTCTTGTTGATTGATGATACTACTGAGTATTCATTTTCCTGTAGATGATTTTATATATAAGGTTTCGTCTCAATCTCCAACAAAGCATTTCATAATATACTCGAGGAAGGCATTACTAAATGGAATCAGCCCCAAGGACAATAGATCAGTTCAATTTAAAGTGCATTTTTTTATTTGATCTTTGTATCAATTAATCTCTTTTTTTATATTGATCCATCAATCTTTATCTTGCACCATGCTTATGTTCGACTCACATTTTGAAGATATGAGTACTACGATGCTCTTGTCCGTGATTTCTCTGATCTACGATTTACCATTAATGGAAGCAGAAATACAATAGAATTAGGTAAAGAAGCATTGTGTATTAAAACTGAAGAGATACATGGATTTATATAGGAATACATAAGGGTAAACTAGGAATAAAAAACCTTAGGAATTATATAGAACATGGGCTTTTAAGAATTATCTAGACCATGGGTAGGGAACTATCTAGAACATAGACTTGCTGGAATTATCTAGAACATGGACCTTAAAGCCCATATTTCAACACTCCCCCTCAAGTTCGAGAAAAGATATCAACGAGTCCGGGCTTGTGAACTGCCACTTGTAGTAATCCAGGACCAACAGACTTCGTGAATAGGTTGGTTGTCTGATTATGTGTACCAATAAACTGTTGGATGATAACCCTTGATTGAACTTTCTCTTTCAGGAAGTGGATATCAACCTCGATGTACTTTATTCTTTCATGAAGAATCGAGTCAAATGATAGCATAATGGTTGACTTGTTGTCATACAATAGAGTAGAGGAATCAGTGACTGAGAACCCCAATTCCTTAAGAAGTGAGCGTAGCCATAATGCCTCACACGTCCCCTATACCATAACTCGATATTTAGCTTCAGCGGATGACCGTGAGACAACTGCTTATTTCTTGATCTTCCATGAGATAAGATGATTTTCACGGAAGGTGCATAATCCTGAAGTGGATCGACGATTACTCTTCGACCCTACATAATCGGCATCTATGAAACATGACATACCAGATTTAATGTCTGTTGTGAATAAGAGACCAAGACCTAGTGAAGTCTTCAGATACCGGATAATATGATAGACTACATCGAGGTGTATCGTACGTGGAGAGTGCATAAACTGGCTGACCACACTCACTGCAAACATGATATCTGGTCTGGTATTGGTCAAGTAGATAAGCCGACCGACTAGGCATTGGTATATCGATGGATCCGATAGTAATTCTCCCATATCTACAGATAACTTTTGATTTGGATTCATAGGAGTGGAGGCAGATCGACATCCTAACATCCTTGTGTCCTTAAAAAGATTAAGCGTGTATTTCTGCTGGGACATGGAGAAGCCATGACGAGACCTTACCACCTCAATACTAAGAAAATATTTGAGTGAGCCAAGATCCTTCACATCAAATGTTACTCCTAGGTGACACTTTACCCGACTAATGCCATGTGTATCATTTCATGTAATAATGATATCATCTACATAGACAAAGAGAATAACACACTCACCGTGAGAGTTTCGGCGTATACAGACTGATATCGAGTAAAGCCTAAAGACACAACTGCATCACTGAACCGCCCGAACCATACATGGGGAGATTGCTTCAACCCATATAGGGATTTGCGAAGACGACAGAGCTTCCCAAAATACTCCCCCTCAACCCGAAAATTGGGTGGTGGATCCATATAGATAGTCTCAGTCAGGTCCCCATTCAGAAATGCATTCTTGACATCTAGATGATACAGTGACCAAGAATAAGAGGCAGCCAGAGAGACAATCAGGTGGTGAGCTTGGCAACAGGTGCAAAGGCCGCACCAAAATCCTTGTCGGGAACCTAACTGAAACCCTTAGCCACAAGGTGGGCTTTGTACCTATCACCAGTACCATCAACCAAATGCTTGATAGTAAAGACCCATTTACAAATAATAGTCCGCACCCTTGGAGGAAGAGATACAAGTTTCCATGTGCGATTTTGCTCCAAGACATTCATTTTCGCTTACATAGCAGTCACCCAATGAGGACACTGGAGAGCTTCATAGCTGTCCGGGCAATGGAGACAGAGTCAACTGCACTAGGAAAGGCTCTATAGGATGTGGTTAGACCCTGATAATAAAGATACTGTGAAATGGGATGGTCAGTGGAACATTTAAAATTTAAGCTATCTGGAGGTCATTTATAACGGGTTGGATAGCGGGGAGCAGGGATAATAGACGAAGAGGAAGGTGAGATAGTACCTGAATCCAAATAAGTCTCTGGCAGGGGCACAATGAAGCGTGGGTACTGAGCCTACGTTTGAGTAACTGGTGGTCGGGCAACAGGAGACTCAGGATCAGAAGGGGATGTAGGTTCTGAGGAGACTGCAGGTTCCAGGGAGATCGCAAGGACAGAAAGAGGGGACAGATCAAAGATCATAATAGAACGAGGGCTTGTCTTTGGGTCCTCGGGAGCATATGGACTCGTGGAAGTGCCTGAAAAGTATGGAATAGTTTCCAAAAAAGTAACATTTAGGGTATGAGAATAATGGCAAGTGAGAGGGTCATAACACCGATACTCTTTGGACATGAAGGTGTAGCCCAAGAATAAACAAGGAACCGCCTTATCATCTAGTTTCGTGCGAGTCATACTTTTATTTTGAACATAGAAGGTACACCCAAATACCCAAGGAAGTAGAAGAAATAGGACACTATTAGGCTGAAGAACATGTAATGGTACTCTGCCCCCTAAAATACGACTGAGAGTCCTATTGATAAGGTATGTGGCGGTGAGAAGGGCCATGTGCTAAAAAGTTTTAGGAACTTTCATTCCTCGAAGCAAACACCATACTGATGAGATGAGGTGGCGGTTTTTATGTTCTGCCACACCATTCTTCTCAGGAGTGTATGGGAAAGTGAGTTGTTGGAGGATCCTACCTTTGTTCAGTTCAGCTCGAAAGTCCTCCGAGATATACTCCCGTCCATTGTCTGATCGAATATCCCTCACCATAGTGTTGTATTTGGTTTTTACCATGTGGAGAAAGGTACGGAAGTGGTAAAAGACTTTTGACTTCTTTTTCACCAGGTACACCCATGTACAGCGTGTGCGGTCATCGATGAATGTGACATAATAGCGATGTAGTAAGAGGAGGGTGACAGGTGAGGGCCCCCAGATATTCGAGTGAACAATGTCAAATGCCTGTGGGAAACGATGCATACAAGGAATATACGAAGTACGAGTATGCTTAGATAGTTCACAACAACACAACGAAAGGAAGAATCATTACAAGCTTTATTAAACTCAGGAAATAACAGACATAGATACTGAAAGTTCGCATGACTAAGACGAGCATGCCAAAAATCTAGTATTTTGGAAGAAAAGCTGTAATTACGAGAATCTGACAAAACAGACAAAAATAAAGATACACTAGCTTGCAATGAGGACGACTTCCCAGACGATGGAAAGTCTCCAAAGTAGTAGAGTCCACTACGCTCATACCCCCGGCCAAAAATCTTCTTCATATGCAAGTCCTACAAATAACAAGAATGTAGCAAGAGAACAACAACACTATTAAGTTCTTAGGCTAGTCGATAGATAGAAAGAAGGTTACGTGCAAGTTTATTGACATAACATACATAAGAGAGAGTAATATCAGGGAATAAATGACAGGAACCTCTACCATTAATGGGAACTAAAGATCTATCAGCAAGGCGAATAAATTCATTTAATGATATCAATGGAGGAGTAAGGTGGACAACTCACTAGTCATATGGTTATTAGCTCCGGAGTCCATAAGCCAGTCAGGGTGAGTGGACTTACCATACAAGGTAGTAGGAGCACATGTAGTAGCAACAACAGTAGTGGAACTTGAGGAAGAGGATGCCATCATCTCGAGGTGGGCCTGAAGCTGGCTAAAATCAGAAGGTGTAGAGCCAAACACAGTGGCATGTTCTGCAACAACACCCATACGCGAAGTGCCTCGACAGTGCCCCGCCCCACGCACTGCAACCCGATCTTTATCAAATTGCTTCTTCAACAGGGTGAAACAATGATCAATAGTGTTACCCAGTTTCTAACAGTGCTGGCAATAAGGACGCTAGTGCGAGGGACAGGGATCCAACAAACGCTACCTGATCAACAGACTGAGGTGTGCCAAGAACTGGAAGAAGACTGCGTCATCGTTCATCTGCCTCAATGATGGCGAATGCATCAAATAGCCTGAGCATTGGTGTGGTATTCAGGATCTGGGTCCAAAGGGAATCGTACTTAGGCTTAAGGCACAACAAGAACTGATATGTATGGTGACGTTCAAGACGCTTGGATTCCACTTCTCCACATTTGCTACAGTGAAAGTCACTCAAGGGCTCATACTGAGAGAGTTCTTTCCAGCGTGGCTGCAGATAGCCAAAGTATTCAGCAACATAAACTCTCATAGATACCTGAGATGCACGGTTAAGGTCTTAATGAAATTCAAAAACATTCAATTCATTCCGTGAATGCCAAAATGCGCTTGAGATTTCCCCAAAGTCCTTACACGGTTGTATGATACATGAACATGTTGTAAATAGTAATCTCTATGGAGTGGAACATCCATCCCAGGATGACAGAATTGCCAGCATTCCAATCTTCAATGCTTTTGCATTGGTCTCTGGTGGGGGCTTATTCGTCTCAAAAAGCCAACTCAGCTTTCATTTACCTCCAAGGAATAAGCGCAAACTAGTGGACCAGGCTTTAAAATTTTGGTCATTCAACAAGATACTCGTGACCTATTGCACAGGAGAGTGCGCAAGAGATAGATTAGCGTGGGGGGTGACGATGACCGGTTGGCCGGTCCTTCCTTATTCTTGTCTGAGGCGTCTGACATAATGCTCTAAAAGAATTTAGAATAGAGGTACAAAGAGTGAGAATACCCGAATAATGCCAAAGAGAAAACGATGGAGATTAGGCAAGATCTCCAAAAACACGACGATTTAGACCTGACAAGTCTTCCAAAGACATCAAGCGATGAACCAAACTCTTACTACATTAATGCAGAGCGAAGAGAGACATAGCAGCCAAAGGATGAGGCCGCATGGCGATGAAGAACAATGGCAATTTCTGGTTTGGTGGGGCGACAACGATGTGTGGTGGAGAGAGGGGGCAACGGTTTGTGGTGAGGAGAGGGGGGGCAGTTTTTGGTTTTGAGAAGAGAGGGACGGCGACTAGGGTTAGGATTAGGCTCTGATTCCAAATATAATTAGGTAAAGAAGAATTGTGTATTAGAATTGAAGAGATACATGGGTTTATATAGAAATACATAAGGGTAAACTAGGAATAAAAAACCCTTAGGAATTATCTAGAACATGAGTAGGGAATTATCTAGAATATGGACTTGTAGGAATTATCTAGAACATAGGCCTTAAAGCCCATATTCCAACAAATACCATAGATGAGGCATTCCACTTGTGGTTCACTACCAGCTATTCTATGTCCTGAAACTGGTTTCAACCTAGATTTCTTGTTGGATGTGATTAAGAGCCCACTTTAGAAGTGGGTAAATGGAGAGAACTCTTAAACCTTGTGACATCCACGAATAAGCTTGGCAGAAGAAGGGGGAGAGCTTATGCCTCTTATTGGTGGAATAATATTCAACAAATCCTTATTTCCAATTGGTTTATTAACTCCATCAGCTTGAAAGTTGGATCAGGCTCTGCCATCAGATTTTGCAAGAACCCCTGGCTTCTTGAAAATTCTCTAGCACACCAATTTCCAAGCCTTTATAGAACTACACTTAACCAAAATGTTCTACTTTCAGATTTGAGATTGAGGGACTCAACCTCTTGTCATTTGACTTGGAGAAGGCCTCTAAGGATATCTGAACTGCTCGACCTCTCCAATATATCTCTACTGCTGCAAGATGTCCATCTAATCAACCGTATGGACAAATATTCCTTCAACTCTGAAGCTGATGGAAATTATACAGTTAAGAATGCTTATGCAAGAATACTAGATTCTTCTGCTTCTCCTTATTTTGTTCAGGAGATTGCTACTTTAAGTTCGCTTTGGCAGACTTTGACTCCTAAAAAAGTCCTCATCTTTACCTGGAAGCTAATTCAGGATTCTCTGCCAACAAAAGTGGCGCTTAAGCTGCGGCATATCATCCCTCCTGATCATGAGACAAGCTGTCCCATTTGCTCTGCAGGTCCAGATTCTGTGGAACACATTTTCAGAACCTGTCCCTTAATCTTGCAGGTCTGGTATTCATTAGTGGACTGGCTATCATCACCAGGAATTCTTCAACTACCGGCTTCACAAGTCCCATCCTTAACTGATTTCATCTCAAGTAAACCAAGCAGGGCCAACTTAACTGCCTGGAGAGCAATCTGGATAGCTATGGTTTGGTTAGTATGGAAAGCTAGGAATCTAAAAATTTTCCAGTCTAAAGACACCAACCATTTAAGCATAGTGTCAAACATCAAGAGAACTTCTTAGCTCTGGATCCCTGCCTTCAAACAGTTGCCTTACTCTTCCACAGACTGGATTTTAAATCCTACTGCCTGTATATCCTTTTAGTCCTTATTAATTTGGTAGGTGTTAGGATGCTTATGATTTTGTCAACATAAGGGTTCAATGCTTATTTTATCTTGCTGATGATTTATAACTGCATATCTCTCCAGATGATGATTCTAATTGGTTTTCTTTGTGAAGATTTTTAGAAAATGAGATGTGCTTCAACTGTAAATCTTACTGGTGATGGTTCTAATTTGTTTTCCTAGCGAGGTTTGTTAGATAATGAGATGTGCTATCTTCTGAAACTACTGTTCATTTTACTTGCCTCTGTTGCTGATTGCTCTGATAAGCAACTTTGACACACTACAAAGTGTAACAGAAATTCAGCTGTAATTAACATGGAGAAACGATTCAGGGTGGACTTCTCAGTAAATGAAAGCAGCAGCATCATGGCTCGAGTCATAAGGCAGAGGCTCACTTGAATAACAGGCAATCTAACTCAAACTCGTGGAGAGGTTTAGGGTCACACTAATAAGGGTTCTCTACTCCTTAAAGATGGATATCAAGTCCTGGAATTTCAGCAACTTCATGGGTTGAAGAAAGGCTCACCATGCAGGCTGTCAAATCTTGAAATGCACTCTTATCCGGCGAATACATCTTACATTACCATGATGGAGGCCACATCAGTAGCTTACACTGGGCACGGCCTGTACCAGTTGGTTATCAGTTGCATAAGGCAGACTTGGCTGCAAGCTTTATCAAGTCCAGAGATTTCAACCGTTACAAGGTCACTCCCCCAACAGAGTATCTGTTCCAAGGAATGATGGATTGAGTGATTTCTCAGGTCTTGCAGCAACTCATTCAGCCAGCAGCTTTTCCCCCATGGTAGAATATGAGCCAATCTACTGTGTCATCAGGTTCTATGCCGCTTTTTCACTGCACCACTTGTCAAATTTAGTTTCGTGGAATTATTTTTGTTCTAGCTCACTGCTTTATTCTTCCATATGGTACAGGTTAGGTACTCCAAACTACATGACTGTATTTGACATCCTCTTATGGCTTAATATAAAATATGTCCTATACTATCGCTTCCTTATCAATGCAGGATTGGTTGTTTATGTGGTGTCAATATGGTACAGGTTAGGTGAAGGCCTCAGAGTTACTTGGTATTGTCTCTGGACAAAAAACATAATATCATGGAGGTGGTGTCGGATTTACACTGAATCTGGGAGTAGAAATTCAATGTCATAAAATGGCCATTAAGAGCACACGTAAGCATGATGGGCAATGCTCATAGAAAAGATACATGAATGCAAGTGCTGATGAATAGCATAATATATGCGTTGAACCATGTGATCAGAAAAAGAGAAATGAAAGATTAAAGATTAGGCCATTGATGGGCTATCGGATTACATATTGTACAGAGGGGCGAGATGGGTTTTGTAGCAATCAAACGACTACGATGCTATAAGGTTAACAGGTTGAGCAGTGTCAACTATTACGGTAAAGACTCCTGCTGCTATACTTGTATGGCTGCCAGGATAGTTGACTGTCAGCAAATCAATGTTGTTGTAGACAAAAAGTCTTTGCCTTTTGACTATAGCAACAATCTCATGACTATGACACTATACGGTGTGCAGGCAGAGCTGGGTTTTCTAAAACTGTAAAGACTCCTGTAGCCATCTCATGGCAGCCTGCATAGCTAACTGTCACTTGATCAATGCTGTGAAATACCCCATCTCGCCTCATCTCATCTCATCCTACGGGGGAAGATCTAGGATCTGTGTAATTTTGTTATTTCTGTTCTTTTATACTTTCTTATAATTTGTAAGAAAGTTGTACATATTATTATTAATGAAAATTTGTCTTATAAAAAAAACTTGTGTCTCTCGACCTCCCATTACACTTAGTGCATCTACTTATGTTGGCCAAACATAAATAGACGAAAATGAAGAGTAGCAAGATCAAACACCATAAAGACAACTACAACATGGTAAACATTCAATAATCTCCCTGATTTCCTCAAGGGTTACATTGTGCCCTTGGATTTAAAGGTTTAACTCATGCTTACAGCATGAGCCATTTTACTAATATGCAATACTGAGTTCATCACAACAGAAATAGAGAATCAAATTGGTTCTCCCTTGAGCAAAAAGCTCCAAGAACGTGACTCAAGACTCATTTTCTTCAACAGTGCGGCTCCCGTATGTGCTCTCTATCTTTGTGTTTGTTTATGCCTTTTATACAACTTCTGTAGCTTATTGTGAAAGCTTTAAGTACAGGGCAGGGGTACATTTGTCTTCCTTTCAAATGTGGCGCGCAAAGATATGTGTATGTATCACCTTGCATGGTCATTTGATCAGGATCTGTTGTCACACCTTAGATAATTGAGACAAAACCTTTGCTTTTGAGGTTGTTTCTCTTTCTTTTCTCTCAAAGAGCAATTAATGAACTATTTCTGCAAAAGAAAGATAAACAGGTATAAAAGGATTGTTCCATCATCCTTATTGAGCCAAATTAAATTCAAATAGTCTCCATTTATTAGGTATAAAATCGACTCATCAACATCTCCAAACTTGAATAATTACTTGTCCTCAATCAATTGGATTAAAATAAGATCTTAAATGTACAGTGAGGATGTGTGTGGAAAGGTAGACACCTAACTCTGAGTCATGCATATACAAGTGCAGCTTCTTATACTTACAGTCATTACCAATTTTCGTGTTACTTCATACATAGAGATGTCAACTACGGCCATAATTGTGGGGTTATCTCACTTTCAGGTCAGATTCCCTTCTTCAAACTTAAACTTAAAAGATTTTTCCTCCCAACTTTTCTTTCAGTTTAATTTTTTCATCTCCCTCATTTTTTGCCATGCCAAGATTGTCAACGATTGAGATAGATATTATTTTGAAAGCCGATACATATTTTTTCTATCTGATTTATACATTAGACCCGAAGTATTTACATAATTAACAATACAAGAGTACTATGTACATCAAAATGCTCTTCTTTTCTTTTATTTTGGGACAGTTACTTCTTTCTTTGAGTGCACAAAAGCAATCATTTATCTATCCTTGGAGATACAAAATATTCTTTCTTTTTATTTTTTTTTATTTTTCTGGCTTTTGTTTTGTTTTTGCCTTTTCCTATCAATCACTTGTCCCAATCTTGGTTTAGGCTCAGAGGGTTTACTCTTGTACTGAAGAAAGGTGTTTGGATTTTTCTATCAATCTTAGCCTAAAGTCGGTTTTCTTCCCGAAATCACTTCTCTCAGTTTTGTCCTTGGCCAATTTCTCTTACGAATTACAAGTTCTTGTTTCTTCCAAAGTATGGTAATGACCCTAAAGGCACAAAGAACAATAGCTACACCATTCAAAAAAAGTAGTACATAGGCAGAAACTTGCAGTGCAGTACCATATAGATCAAAATATACGAGGTTCAAAAGATTAGCGGCAATGAAAATAAGAAAATAAAAGTGCAAGGTTTAGCAGTCAGTTAACTCCCCATCCCAAAACTTATCCTATACTGGCTCAGTGGACAAAGAAAATAGGATTTCAAGTAATACTTCCATGAAGGCAAGCAGAGCCATGCTTCGTTCAGAGTTTAATCCCACCAGGTTGTAAGTACATGCCCCATCCTCCTCCTCATCCTCCTCCTCTTCATCACCTGTCCCAGTAGCTGCCTCGCTTGGTGGTGCAGATGATGTAAATGTTAGTGGAGGTGGCAGTGAGCTGACAGGAAACTGGAAACCCTTCATTGTTGACATCAGCACCAAATTTGTGTACATTATAGAGATGCAGCGATAAGAATGATCCACAAATGCCTCCGACTGGTTTGGATTTGGAGCAGCAATTGATGGAGTCATGGTTGGTGCAGGCTTCTTGAGCTTATGGCCAAGAGTTTGTACCTGCAGAGGAGGAATAGGAGTTCCCATTTTGGCTTTACCTTTTGACTTGGAGGTGGTAGGCGCAGTAGGTTTCTCTGGGGTGGCTTCACTCTTAGTGGCTCGACGATCAAAGTAAAAGCCCAACTTTCTTATTAAAGTAGGAGTAATATCTAGAGTTGGAGAGAACAACTTCTCATCCTCATCCAAGGCTACTCTAGCCTTCAAACACATCGCATTATCAGAAAAGGGAAATGCTGTGAGTTAGGGTACTTGCTCAAGGTAAGTAGACTTTCCATAATGTCTTTGTAAATCACCTTCCCTGCGTCAACACTACAGCCAGCTTCAATGGCATATATGAGCAGCAACCTCTTCAACTTGATATCTCCAGTGTTGGTAGTCGACATCAACCTCGTGCAGATGAATAAGTACTACATGAGAACAATGGCATGGTAATCTAACTTATTAACAACCAGTTCTATTGGTTTATTTCCAGTAGACATCTTCCAGGTTATTCATAGATAACACAGATATTCAGCCACTTAAGCTATATCAGGATTTATCTCCATCGGGCTAAATGGTACCCAAATACCTCTGGCGTACACTTTAAAGTCATTCATGACAGCTAAGTTAGCTTAGAATTTCCGTACAAGATTTGGTGCATATTCAGTTGGAGTTCTAAGAAACTGAGTCCAATAACCATCCTTAACAACTTTCCTAGTAGTAGTCATGTATCCAGAAGCAAAACTCCTTTCCTGTATAACATCCAATACACCCATAGTTTCATCAAAGAAATCCTTCGCAGTTGCATTCACAAATTTCTCAGGAATGTTAGACTTAGTAATTTTTTCTTTCTTAGGCGGCATGCTTGCTAATCTCGAAATGTTGGAGTAACAAGGTTGAGTTAGCTGTTACTTACTACAGAGAACCATGGAAAATGCACGCTTAGGCAAATTCTGGAGTAACTGTCGTGGTTGCTGGCAAACTACATAGTTGTCCCGAGAGGATTTTGGTGTTTAGGGTTTGTCGGGAATTGTTTCTCAGGGCGGGACAATGGCCGCATTTTTATATCTGGACCTGAGTGGCCCTGGAAATTAATTCATGGTCGTTATTGTAGTTGTTATTTGGGTTAAACGTGGTTGAATAGAAATAACTGCCCATTTTGATATCTGTGCATGAATTAAAACGTGGTGATCGTGGGCAATTAATGGGAAATTGAAGTTGCTTCTCAAATTTCCTCCTCCTTTTTGATTATTGCTTGATCATCCTAGTTGTTATGTTCATATAGGTCACATGTAAGATATCCCAAAAGGTATTAGACTTATAACTAACAAAAACGTATAAAATTAAATTAACAGTATAATAGATATAAATAACAATAATTGCCACTGAGGGACTTATAACTGCCCTTCCCCAAACTTAACACGTTGTATAGCCTGATGTTGTTGATGTAGTTAAGTAAGTAGAAGGGTTGAGGGTACGTCCCTGAGTGGTGAAAAACAACACATCTTGGGTTGCCTCCTAAGCAACGCTTCTTTATTGTCTTTAGCTCGATATAGTGAAATTGCTACAATGAGCAGAGGCATTGAGCCTCTCTAACATATTGTCACCTTCATCATATGGCTTAAGCCGCTATCCATTCACTTAGAAGGTACCTTTGTCAGGATGAGCAATCTCTATGGCACATATGAAAATACTTGTGTGATCTCAAAGGGTTCAGACCATCTGGATTTCAATTTTCATGCAAACAGTTTAAGTCTGGAGTTTTTCTAGTAAAGGCCAAAGTTTAAGTCTGGAGTTGAACAAGAGTACCTTCTGGCCTGTTTGGAAGTGGCGCCTGAGTATGTGTTTATCATGCCAAGCTTTTGTCTTCTCCTTGTAAATTTTGGCATTCTCATATGCATCATTCCTCAGCTCGTCCAGTTCAGTTACCTGCAACAATCTCTTTTCTCCTGCAACCTTTATACTGCAATTCATATTGCGCATGGCCCACTAGGCTCTATGTTCTAGCTATACAGATAGGTGACAAGCTTTTCCATAGATCAAACGATAGAGAGACATGCTAATAGGTGTTTTGTAGGCAGTCCCGTAAGCTCAAAGTGCATCATCTAGTCTTTTTTTTATAAGCCAAATTTATATATATGGTATAATGTATTTACAGAGAATAGAGAAAACAAAGAAAGAACGGAACAAGGAAAGAACAAAAGCAAAAGTAACTATGTACATACACCAGACATGGTATCTCATGAGCAATGAGCCTAAAAGGATAAAATCAGTGTATGACTCCTTAATCATGAATTGCATAACTGCTCATCTGTCATACCCTCCAGTATAGCTAAGGGTGATCGGTTAATGGCTCCCCTAACCTCATGAATGCACAAGCATCTCCGCATTCAATTCATCTCCATCATCCGCTCTTCACCAAATCTGGATATCATGACTTTCAACTTATCAATATCCTTTTTGGGGAGTATTGGTACATAGCTCCTTCTAGTTTGGTGAGCTATCCATGTAATGTATAGAGGGTGTGACTGAATGAGCAAGGATATGATAGTTCAATTTCAAGGCAACCATTCCACTTCTTCCACCTTCAATTCTCATTGCTTCCTTGCTACTAGTCTATGAGCATTGTCTACTTAGTTCCTTTGCTTCGTAGCCGATTGATGACTGAATGAGCATCATCTAGTCTTAATGTCCAATCCTTCCAAGATGTACTCATTGTTTTTTCTAAAATTATCTTGATCTCTCTATTTGCTATCTTAGCTTGACCATTGGACTGGGTATGATATGCCAAGGAAGTACGATGACGAACTCCATATTTTCTCAACAATGCTTTAAATAATTTGTTGCATAAGTGTGATCCTCCATCACTTACAATGTATCTGGGTGTTCAAAATCTTGAAAAGATATTTTTGTGCAGAAATCTCAGCGCCACTCTTGCATCACTGCAAGGTGTGGCTATTGCCACAACCCATTTGGAAATGTAGTCCACTGCTGCCAATATGTACTTTTACCCCCACGGACAGAGGAAATGGACCCATGAAATCAAGTCCCTATATATCAAAGACTTCATTTTCCAGCACACTTTGTTGAGGCATTTCATTCCTTTTTGAGATTTGCCCATTCTTTGGCATCTTTCACACTTGGCCACAAACACTTGCGCATCTCTGAATAGTGTGGGCCAATATAATCCACTCTGTAGTACCTTGGTTGCGGTCCTTTTGTTTCCAAAGTATCCCCCACATCCCAGTGCATGGTAGTGAGTCAAAATAGAATGTATTTCTTCCTCTAGAACACATTTGTAAATCACTTCATCTGAGCAGTATTTGTACAATACTGGCTCATCCGACAAATGTGACTTACTTTGGAGAAGAGTCTCTTCTTTTGTTGCCATGATGATCCATAAGGAATTATCCTGCATGCAACATAATTTACAATATTTGCAAACCATGGCTCTGAACTTCATTGAATAACCAATAATCTTTCATCTGGGAAGGAGTCACTGATTGGTAATTTACCATGTCACTTCCTATAAGGTTTTCCAACCGTGAAAGGTGGCCAGCTGCTACATTTTCAGATTCCTTATTGTCCTTGATTTCAACATCAAATTCTTGTAGGAGCAAAATCCATCTGATCAACCTTGGCTTAGCATCCTGTTTCAGTATGAGATACTTGATGGCAGAGTGATCAATATAAACTACTATTTTGCTTCCCAAAATGTAGGGTCTGAATTTGTTAAATGCAAACATCACTGGTAACAGTTCGTTTTTTGGGGTGGCATAGTTAATTTAAGAGGCATTCAATGTTCTGGTTGCATAATAAATTGTACAGTACTGCATTGTCACTTGCATCACACATGAGTTTGAATTGCTCACTCCAGTCAGGTGTATCAATGATAGGTGCAATGGTTAACTTATTTTTCAAGAAATTGAATCCCTTTGAACAGTTATCCTCAAACTCAAAATTTGCATCTTTTTCAGCCGCTTGCATCGTGGCCTGGTGATGTATGAAAAATCTTTAATGAATATTCTGTAAAAACCTGCATGGCCCAAAAAGCTTCTAAATCCCTTTATAGAATTTGATGGTGACAGTTTGGCAATGACTTCTATTTTTTCCCTGTCAAATTCTATCCCCCAACTTGACAACTTGTGTCCTAGCACAATTCCTTCATGTACCACGAAGTGGCAATTTTCCTAGTTGAGTACTAAATTGAGATTTCACACCTTGTCAACACCAATTGTAAATTTTTCCGACATCCATCGAATGATGATACCACCACGGAGAAGTCATCATGAAGACTTCAATTATGCGCTCCACCATGTTAGAGAAAATCGAGGTCATACGCCTCTGAAATGTGGTTGGAGCATTGCATAGTCCGAATGGCATTTGACTGAATGCAAATGTTCCATATGGGCAGGCGAATATAATCTTCTCTTGGTCTATGAGTGCTATACAAATCTAGTTGTATCCATAGTACCGATCCAGATAGCAGTAAAATTTGTGGCCTATTAATCGATCTAACATCTTATCAATAATTGGTAATAGACAATGATCCTTTCTTTTGACCTTGTCCAGGCTCTATAATCCATACAGATTCTTCATCCAGTGACTGTACTTTTGGGAATAAGTTCATTCTACTCACTGACTTCCACTGTCATTCCACCTTTCTTTAGGACAAACTAGACTGGACTGATCCAGCTGTTGTCTAATATAGGATATACTAATCTAGCATCCAACCATTTCAAAATTTATTTCTTAACTACCTCTTTAATAATAGGATCAATCTTCTTTGGGAAGCTACCACAAGTTTGCTTCATTCTTCTAACAAGATTCGGTGCATGCACACAGGACTAATTCTTTTTATGTCTGCCAAAGTCCATCCTATGGCACACTTGTGCTCCCTAAGCACACACAACAGACTGTCTTCTTGTTGACATGAAAGAGAACTTGAGATAATCACTGGCAACTTTTCATCCTTGCCCAAGAATGCATACTTCAAATGTGTGGGCAATAGTTTAAGTTCCAAAATAGGTGGTTGTTGGAGTGAAGTGTTCTGGGATGCTGGGCGTTCGCCCAAATTTTCAAAATAAGCATTTCCATGGCCTTTATTAACATCCAACCAGTTGGTATATTTTTTTGACTCCAGGCTCTTCCAGAATGATGGAATCAAAACTGATTAAACAATTCTCCAGATCACTCCATTGATATGCATAGTCAGACTGACTGGATTGTTCAGTAGTCTCAGTATTCAAACAATCTTCTTTGTGGTCTTGTTGATTCATTTCCCTGAACACATTAAATTTAACCTCTTCCCTTTGGACTCTAAGGATCAACTCTCCTCTTAGGGCATCAATGAGGGCACCTCCTATTGCTAGAAATGGCCTTCCCTAAATAATGGGAATGTCTTTATCTTTCTCCATATCCAGAATAATGAAATCTGCCGGAAAGATAAATTTATCCACTTTGATGAGGACATCTTCAATGATTTGTCTAGCATGCTTGATGGATGTGTCTGTCAGATATAGGGAGATTATAATAAGTCTCGCTTCTCCTAATCCCAGCTTCTGAAAAATAGACAAAGGCATAAGGTTAATGCTCACACCTAAAATCACACAAAACCCTAGGAAATATGGAATTTCCAATGGAACAGGGGGGTTGTAAAACTCCCTGGATCTTTTAGCTTTGGTGGCAACTTCTTTTTGAGGATCACGTTGCATTCCTCCATGAGTGCCACAATATCATAATCTACAAATTTCCTCTTGTTGGACAGAATGTCCTACATGAACTTCAAGTAGCATGGCATTTGCTCCAAAGTTTCAGCAAATGGAATGTTAGTATGCATTTTTTTTTTAAAACATCCATAAACTTTGGGAACTGTTTGTCCGAATTCTCTTTTTTAATCTATGTGTGAATGGAACTAATATTTTTTGTTCTTCCTCTTTCTGAGGTATAACTTCTTCAGACTTTATGGCTTCTCCCTTTTTTGCTGGTGGAGTATCCTTGGGCATAATTTTCACCTTTTTTTCACTTCTCAGGGTTATAGATTGGCATTGCTCCTTATGATTCACCTCAGTATTGCTTGGCAGTGTTCTAGGGGGTCTCTTTGCTAACTATTTTGCTAACTGTCCCAACTGAGCTTCCAGATTCTGCATAGCTACTGTTTGATCCATGAAGTTAGCCCTTGTTTCTTGCATAAATCCTTGTGAAACAGTATCTATTTGTGCCACTAAATCTTGAAGGTTTTGGTTGTTCTTTGTAGTCAAAGCCACCTGAGTGATCAGATCATCTTATGACAAGCGCCCCAGTTGTGAGTTTCCTTGTGGCCTTTGCATCTGTTGTTGTCCATGGAAGCATCTTTGTCCTTGAAATTACATCTGTCGTGGAGGGTTCAACACATTTTGATTAT
This sequence comes from Pinguicula moranensis, assembly GCA_028565015.1. Classification (NCBI taxonomy): domain Eukaryota; kingdom Viridiplantae; phylum Streptophyta; class Magnoliopsida; order Lamiales; family Lentibulariaceae; genus Pinguicula; species Pinguicula moranensis. The sequence continues at coordinate 6,818 of JAOWBN010189368.1, read as the reverse complement.
TACTCCATGAAAAATTGGGATGATCATTCTTCCATGGATTAAAGCTTTGGTCCATCGGCTGATTTGCTACATAATTCAGTTGCTCCATGGGGATGTTATCCATTGCTGATAGCTCCTGACACTGATCTATGTGGTGTGATCCTCCGCACATCTCACGGGAGAGTGGATGAATTGCCATTACTAATCTTGGTACTCCACTTTGACTAAATAAGATTTCAATACTTGAGCTCATGGCATGCATTGCAGCCATCAGTGTATCAACCTTATCTATTTCATATCTTCCTCCAGTTCTTTTGCTACTTTATCTCTCAGTGGACCATCTATAAAAGCTCTGAGCCATGGCTTCTAAAAGTGTGTAAGTTTCATTGTATTATTTTTCATAAATATGCATTGCCTGCTGCATCAATTTCTCTTTTGGTGGTATTATCAAGTCCATTATAGAATGCTTGGATTTGCCTCTAGTGTGGTAATTCTTGTTTGGGAAAACTCCTCAGTAAATCCTTGAATATTTCCCATACTTCATATAGTGTCTCCATGTCTCTCTATTTGAATGATGTGATTTCACTCAATAATCTTGTTGCCATGGATTGTGGAAGAATTGCTTCCTCGGGTCTTCCCAAGTGTGTATTGAGTTTGGGGGTAAGACTTGCAGCCATCTCTTTGCTTTGTCCCTGAGTGAGAATGGGAATAACCTCAATTTGATCGCATCTGAGGTCACTCTTGCATACTTAAGAGTATCACATATCTCCAGAAAAGCAATGATTTGTAGATTTAAATCTTTCGTGGCTCCTCCCCCATAGGTGGAGTGTTGCATTAGTAATTGAATAGTGCACGACTTTAGCTCAAAGTTGTTTGCTTGAATTGTTGGTCTCCTGATAGAAGGAACTACTTCATTTGTGTGAGGCAGGGCGAAATCCTCCATGGGAACATCATCTTCATTCTGGAATACAACTACATTCCTTTGGTCACTATATTCGTTGTCCTGGCATTGCATTTTGTCCCTTTCTTTCTTTTGTGCTCTCCTTCTGGTTTGAAAAGTTCTTTCAATTTCTGGGTGCAACTCTTCGCTAGAGGATTCACTCCCTAAGGGATTCATACAATACCTACAAACAAGGTTCCAAAAACTAAAAACAAAAGAAATTATGGTTCAATCTAGCTAAAAAAAATTTAGCGTTAATCTTGTTTAAGCTGCCAATCCCCGACAATGGCACCAAAAAATTGATGTGCATAAACTTGTTGCACTTTAATTGCAAATGTACAAGTCAAAAAAGTAATAAAGGGATTATAAGGATGTCAAGCCACGAGGATTGAGATAAACAATCACTAACACTCACAAGCTTCGTGCAATTTCAACCGAATAAAACTGGTTGAAGTTGATATTAGTCTAGTCATTCATCTACCAATTAAAAATTGCTAAAAGACAATTAAAATGCAGTGAAATGAAGGTAATTCAAGTTCAGCAGATTGAAGCATCCAAGGGAATGCAACTTCACCACTTGAGTCCCTTGGGTAGAATTATAGTTTGATTAGTCATGTATCGAATATCTTATTGCACCTACCGGATTCACATATCCTAGACCCTTATTTTTCTTTATCTGTAAGCGCCCTTCTTTGATTTATAGATGAGCAACTCTCGATGTCACATTTAAACAAATAAGAGACATTACTCTCAAGTGATCCTCACACGTAGCACCAATTCTATAGTCATTCTCATGCTATTGCAACCGGTGTGAACCTTACTATGCCTATCATAACTTGTGTCTCTCGACCTCCCATTACACTTAGTGCATCTACTTACGTTGGCCAAACATAAATAGACAAAAATGAAGAGAAGTAAGATCAAACACAATAAAATCAACTACAACATGGTAAACATTCAATAATCACCCTGAGTTCCTCAAGGGTTACCTTTTGCCCATGGATTTAAAGGTTTAGCTCATGCTTACAGCATGAGCCATTTTACTAATACTCAATACTTAGTTCATCAGATTGGTTCTCCCTTGAGCCAAAAGCTCCAAGAACATGACTCAAAGCCCATTTTCTTCAACACTGTGGCTCCCCTATGTGCTCTCTATCTTTGAATTTGTTTTTGCCTTTTATACGACTTCTGTAGCTTCAGGTATAGTGCAGGGGTACATTTGTCTTCCTATCAAATGTGGCATGAAATATATGTGTACGTATCACCTTTCATGGTCATTTGATCAAGAGTTGTTGTCACTCCTTGGATAATTTAGGAAAAACCTCTGCTTTTGGGGTTGTTTCTCTTCCTTTTCGCTCAAAGAGCAATTAATGTACTATTTATGCAAAAGGAAGGTAAACTGGTATAAAAGACATGTCTCATCATCCTTATTGATCCAAATCAAACTCAAATAGTCTACATTTATTAGGTATAAAGTCAACTTATCTATCCCTCTTGTGCTTCTGTGAAGTAGTAAGTACCTCTGAGTCTCCAGATTTTGTTCAGTAATGTCCCTTTCATGGTCGGCGGAAGAAGTAATCATGGGACTTAGTGTATGATCAGAAGCACATACCTTAAGAGTATCATGTAGGGAGGAAGATCCTGGAATGGACACTCAGTGTTGGGACACTGTACAGGAGTGGTCGAGGATGTTGGAGAGTCCTTCTGTGGTGATACTTCTATAGACATAGTACTGAACAACCAGCCGAGCGAGTTGGTCAGAACTAGGTATAGTAGTTTGGCCCCCCTGACCGATGAGCTGGATGGAATAATAATACTCTTAGAAAGTCGCAGTCCATAGTCATGTAGAGACGCCGCGTGAGAGGATCAAAACACCTTTATCCTTTCTTATTCACGTCTTAGCCAAAAAAAACTAACTTCACGGCACAGGGGTCCAATTTTGTTCGGTCAGCGTTATAAACATGGACGAAGACAAAGGAACCGAATACTTACGGTTGCAGGGTTAGGTTTGATGGGATTGTGACAAGGATAAAGTTTGTAGCGGCATCTTCAATTTGAGGATTTTTGTTGGTAGATGATTCAGAAGATACCCAGCTATGGCAATGGCTGCGAGCCAGAAATACTTGGGAACTTAGGAATCGATCATGATGGCTCTTGTAACCACGAATAATATCAGATTCTTTTGTTCTACGGCCCCATTTTGTCGAGGTGTATGTGAGCATGTGGTTTGGTGTATTATGTCTTTTTGTCGAAAGAAAACTTGAAGGGTTTGCCCAATATACTCGCCCACAGTATCGGACCATAGAAGCTTGATCGATACCTGGAACTGACTTTGAACCATATTGAAGAAATCAATAAACTTTGTGGGTACCTCATATTTGTGTTTCATGAACTTGATTCAAGTCATCCTAATGCAATCATCAATAAATAGCACAAAACACTTTATACCATAAGATACAGAGTTCTGGGTTGATCCACACACATCAGAATGTAAAAGTTTGAAAGGTCGAAAAGCCCGAGTATTATTAAAAGGATAATTATGACGATGACTTTTGGCCAAAACACATGTCTCACATTTAAGACTTCCAAAAGCTTTAGAAAACTAAGGAAACAAAAATTGGAGATAACCCATGGACGGGTGTCCCTAACAACGATGCCACAACAATGCTTGTCGATACACAGTTCCATGTGCCAACAAACTGGTCCCTGTGCTAGTTACTGCATCCACATAGTATAGTTCCCGACCGCTCAGTGTCACATCCAATGATCTCTCCCGGTTGGATACATGAGTGCACAACAAAGCTCTTTGGAGACATGACTAATCAACAATAACTTGCAGGATAATGATTGCACATATAAGCAATTGGATAATTTAAGTTTTGAAGTGATCTCAATAGAGCCATCGCCTTTGACAGGCACGATTCCACCGTTAGCAGTCTGGATACATGTCTTCCTAGGTTCTGTCAGAGCACAAATGTCATTTTTTTCATTTGTTATTGTATCAATGGCCCTGCAATCGAATACTCAAGGTTTAATAGTGGTCCCTAAAGTAGTGACTCAAGCCACAAGTGCTCTGATAGGACAATTTTGTAGATATCCGAAATTGGGTTGTTGTTTCGATAGTTGGAAGACTGCAGGGGTAAATTTGTGGATTCAAATAATGTCTGGGAAGGAACTGGAAAATCCAGTAACTGCCTGGGCCGAGAAGCAAATTCTGCAACTACTGGGGTGGCGCCTGCAATATGACAAGTCTGCGAAGGGCACAAATGTAATTTTGAGGGGTCAAGGAGGTAGGGTTTTCTCTCAGACAAGTCTGGGAGCCGTGGTGAGGGTTTCAGCTTTTGTTATGGAAATCACTCCACTGCCATCGTTACTGGTGGTATCCTCATTGCCCACAGCGGTAGCGACTTATCCACGGCGCCTGCCTTTTCGCTTCCCATCGTTTGATTTCTCTGGGTACCTGATTCGCTTGAAATATCCCTCATGTATGTTCGATCCTTTGGCAATCTTCGCACCACAATCTTGATTTTTTTGTTCTCACCAGATACCTGATGCGCCTAAAGAAGCCCATACAATTATGACCAGATCTTCGACAGTACTTGCAAAAAAAATGGGATTTATCAATCTCCTCCGTGAGGCGCAGCCGGTCTAGTTGTCTGGTTCATTTTCTTAGAGTGGCTTTGTGTGACCAGGCTGCTGCCATGTCTCGATGAGGTATCGCCAATACTTTCTTTTTGTGTCTGGAAGATACCGCGGCGGGTCGCCTCTCTTCGAACTATGGCATAGATAGCCTCAACTGAAGGTAACGGGCTTGTTTGGAGAAGATCACGGCGAGTGGAATCATATTCGTCGTTAATGGCCGAGAGGAACTGGAATAGCTTGGTCTCCTCACATATTTGGTGAAATGTTGCAATGTTATTGACAGATTCTACGGGGTTTTGCTATCACCACTCAATTTCTCTCCAAAGTCATTGGAGATTGCTGAAGACCTATTCTAGCTTGCCCGCCCCTTATTTCTACTGGTTGACTTTGAAGTGCATCCCCTGTACTACTGAAGGTTGTTGCAAGTACTTTCCATAGTTCGCAGGAAGTAGGACATTCTGCGTATTGCTTGATGAGTCCTGATTCAACGGAATCAAAAATCCACAAACACACAATGAGAACGCTTTTCTCCTATCGTGAAAAATTCATCTTCCTCAAAAAGCACAGACTTTCAGCCTCTCCATATCACCTATAATACATAATGACATAGACTCAACCACACCTCCTTCATCTGTTTGTTCTTTAGTATAGCTCAATATTACTTCGCAAGCAGGCAGACCAACATAAGTGAGTTCTAACCATATGTAATAGTCGGACCAGATGGCATACGCTTTGGTGCAGCTAACAAAAAAAATGATTTGTGGTGTTGATGTCGTCTCCACATAGCATCCTGAAGCACACCTATGTAAGCAAAATTTACTTTTTTTGGAATCTTGCAGTGCGCGCCAAATAAAAGAACAAACACGGTGTGCACTTCTCAGGCCAGGCTGCTTCTACGTAAGCTCTGGAACGCTGTGCAGAATTTCTGTGCAAAACCACTAAACTTTGTGCACTGATTTTGTTGAATAAGTTCATGAAGATTTCCATTTCCATCTCCATTTATCAGCTGCAGGGCTGGACAAATTTACTTGGTAACCGTACCGCAATACCATTAATAGGTAGTTCTCCGGTATTGCAATATGGTTTTGGTATAAGATTTTGATTACCGTACAGTAATGATTTTTGTCCGTAATTACCTAAAATATCGTTTACCATTACCTTTTTAAAAAAAACTTTAATAATCCTTTTTCAGTGTTTCCACGATTTCCTTCTCATTCGCGATTTTTACCCCAATCATCTATTAAAACCTTTTTGTGCAGTCGTGGATCTTATGCTCTAGAAGCGTTCAAGGAAGGGTTGATAATGTAATAACCCTCTACAATCTTTCTACTAGTGAAGGGGAGTTTTTTGTCATTATTCTTGGTGCTTTTAGTGATTTTGCTAAAAATATAATTTTTCCTGCACTTTTTAACCTTTACCAGCAGGTAATCACAAACGTGATCTTATGTTAATATTATATTCCAATTAACATCATAAATTTAATGTTAATTTTTTTGGGGGTGGGCGGTGGGGAGGCTAGGTAAGGTTATATTTCATAAAGAATTAAGAGTATACATAAGGGCGATTACCCCCTCAGATTAAAAATTACAGACCCTGATCATTCTATGGTTTGATCATAAACTAATAAACGAAAGCATAACCATGGGTGTCTTATCCTCAGTAACAGTTAAACTGGTCGGGGGAGGTTTAAAAGCAGTATGCCAATGTCATGTCTGAATTTGTATTGTTTCAAAGATCATGGACCTTATGAATTTTGTATCTCTGAAACGAGCATCGTTCCCAGCTTTCTGAATATTCCAAACCGTATAATGCCATATGGAGTGCCAAAGTTCACGCATCGCCTTTCCATTCAAATGGCCCATGTATGCCATATAATGAGGAAGTGAAGACTTTTGACCAATATATACCTGTTTCATCCAGCTGTAGATATGAGACCATAATGGATATATTTTCGGGCAGCTGAAGAACACATGAGATACCGAATCAAAATCTGACTTGCAGAAAAAACATAGTTGTGCGGTAGGTACAAGTTCCACTCCTCGGTAAACCAAATTATCCACGGTAGCAATTCTATTTTGTACTCATCTCCAACGGAATATCATACCTCGTCCAGGAGTCCTCTTTCCCAAAATTATCGAAATTTCCATGTTTACAATATTGTCCAACTGCCATTCTCTACGAATTGTTTTGTAGGCACAGCGAACACTATATTTCCTAGCGGTTGTTCCACCCATCTCCATTCATCATTCCAGGTTGA
>JAOWBN010189367.1:0-58687 GCA_028565015.1 Pinguicula moranensis | reverse complement strand
TCTACGAACGACAGGAGACGCAAGAACCTCGTTAAAAATTTGTCCAGGCCACCATGGGTGGGACTTCACCTTACCCCACACCATATCTCCAATTTCATATCCATATCCAACAGCTTCTCCCCCTCCGTTAAAGGCAAATTGATCAAATTCAGACAACAGTGAATCATAGTCCCCCACAGCACTTTTAATTTTCTTATGCCCGGACTTTGCACTTACGAAATCAACCTTCTTATTATTAATACCTTCCCCTACAGCAACAGAAGAAGTAGGCTGATTCTTCACAGCTCCTTCCCTCGCACTGCCGAGTCTATATTCCTCTTTTTCTAGCTTCAATTCCACAGATACTTTTATTTCATCAGGATTTGGTTCAACTGATCCATAGGCGTTCGCATCTGAAACCCTAGCTACTTCTTCAGTAGAACCAACAGCATCGAGAACCAGAAACCCGGTAGAATCGCTGGCACTGGTCGGAGTAACGCGTGAGTATTCTTCAACGTCATCATTCTTCCCGACGTCCGGGAACTGAAGATTAGCGTCGCCAGTGACGCTGCTCATCATCGATATCTTCCGAGACAGCAATACCTAAAAATCTGTCCCAACCGGAACCCTAAGGGAGGAATCAAGCAAGCCAAAATACAAGTGAATATCTGAACTGAAGAAGAATCAGATGGGAAAATGAACCTGTTGTCGGATGTAGAAGAGGAAGAGAAGCTGAGAAGCCGAAGCGAGGATCATCGGCACGAAAATTAGAATGAAAGTTTCATTTTCAATTTGCAAATTAAGTGCTTGTACTTATAATTATTATTATTTTTCTAATTTTATAATATTTGAGTTATTGATAAAATTATAAAAAAATTAAAAAACATTATTGAGATAGTATTTACAATTAAATTTTATAAAAATATTAAATAATATTTATAATTAAATATGATAAGATAATTTTAATTTATTTATGAAATTATTATTAAAAATTAAAAAAAAATCTCTATGAAAAAAAGAAGTTTTAATGAAAAAAATAAAAGTAAAAATAAAATTTTAAGATACTATTTTAAAAATAATTTAAAAAAATAGAATAAAAAATAGTGCTACAAAACAATTACTAATTATATAATATTTTAACAGAAAAATAACCATTTTGGTAATGCACATATTTGCACTAACCATGGAATTTATTATATCTTATTTTTTCGGAACTTGCGAATGGGATTAATAAACAAATTAAAATCCCTTTTCAAAATATATAGCAAGTTTTTCTCTAAAGGTGCTTAGGCTTTTTTCTTACCACCCAGGCAATTTGGGGGTATTTACAATATGAGATAACTTATGTGTAAAAAAATATAAGTCAAAAACTAGATTAGATTTACTTTTTGAAAAACGTCATTTTCAAAATCATAAAAACTTATCCTATCCTAGGTAATGGTTTAGTAACAATTTATATTTTTTGTTTTCACAAATATTTGTTGGTGGTACTCCGAATATACATGGCATTACGTCACAACAGGACTAGGAATGGAGAAGTGATATATCACACGAATTTTATACAAGAATATTATAAGATTAGATGAACGATTGTAATTGATATTAAATACGTGGGGATTGGTGTTAAACACGTGGGGCCCATCATTCTTATAATATTCTTGCACAAAATTCGTGCTTTATATCATTTATTCTAGAAAGATACTAGGTTCAAATAGGATGGATTCACATGGTTTTGTGTGGATATAAGCGTTTTAAACAATGAAGGATTAAAAAAAATTAAGGTTAAGAATATAAATTTAAAAAAAATTAGGGATGCAATTGTACCCTCCATGTGTACATTTTTTTTATAAGCATGGTATTTGGAATTATTTTAAATTCAGACTAATCTATGAAAGCAGCTCAAGTAAGGCCGCATTTGGTAGTTGGATATGGTTTATCTAGCTTTGCGGATAATTATGGGCTAACTTCTATCCAAATCTCATTACCCCTCGTTTGGTAATGGTCATAGAGATAACTAGTCCGAGAATGATACTGTTTGGTAGTGCTAGACAAATGAAGGTTTGTTCTCACCCAATTTTTAATTCGCAATGATTTTTCAAAAATGCGCCCCAAATTCGAATTTTAAACCCTAGGTCATACTCGTCCTCCCAATCTCAACAATTTATGTAGACGGTTTATTGTTTTTGGTACTTTTAATGTAATGTTCGACTTTTTGTCTGGTTTTTAATATTGGATTGTTATATATGTGTTGTATTCCTATTATTTCAATGTGTTTGGTTCTATGTTTTCAATGTGTTGTGCAGTTCCTATGACGTTTTTCCTGGTTTATGGTTATTGGTACTTTTCATGCTTTGTAAAATTGGTTTTGCATATCCAAAGGCAGCAATTGTGTATGTCTTCCCTGTGTTATTCTTGCTGCACCTTATGAATTTTCTCAACTTATCATGATAATCCTTTTGATCTGATTGTTTAATTTTTTTCCCTTGTCCAATTCCTTTATGTAGCTTTGTGTTTTTTCCCTTCAGAGATGTTGTGTATGGGACTGACGAAGTAGGTTTCGACAAAACAAAGTGGCAACAATTGTGGGATTGTAGAGGTAAAAACAAATGCTCAAAACTACATATGCCTAATACTTTTCTATAATGTTGCTTCAGAAAAATTTGGAAGTAAGATTCTTCTCCTGGAAGTGAATGTAGGGTAATTGTAGAAATGATTATGAAAAAATGTTGCATACGATTGTGTTGGAAAATTGTGGTAACCTTCCAAAGTGCATCTCATAAACCATATTATCATCTTGGAGTAGTTTGTTCATGTTATGAAAATGTAGTTTGTTCATCCTGCCTATGTAAACCAGAAAATGTAATTTGCTCAAAACTATATATGCTCATGTTTTCATCCTGATTGTGATCAAACTACATGTTTATGTTGAAACTGCACCATTATGATTCGGCCAATCCACATAAACAAATTACACCAATATGAGAATTCATGTTGAAAGATCTGGTACAAACAAAGGAAGGGAAACCCAATTCCATCTGAAATCTAATTACCTCAACAAAGAAATTCATGTCATAATATATGGTCATTAACGAAATAAAACCCCTTCCATAAGCAACAAAATATGGCACCAAAAATCTTCTTCTACGCTGTTAACTCGCAAAAAGCTACAAGAAGTCAATATGTTTCATAAAGTGTGGCGCCAAAATCTACACTTAAATGGGTACAAACACAGTCTACACTTCAACTGCCTAACTCAATTTCCCTTAGCAAAAAAGTTTGATGACTTTTGTCCTTCCATCTGCATCCAAATTGGTCCAATAATAATAAAGTTCATCATGGCGCAACAGGTGATCTACAAGTCTCATACTAGTTTCCAAGTTGAGATCTTTGTAGTTATGTAGGTGCGTCATCAATTTCATGGTCTTCTGCATCTTGGACTCTTCTGGAGTAATGTCCTCATGTTTCTCAAATGTCCTTGCTGCTTTTTCGAATACTATGGCCATATTGGAGAGTGTATCTCCTGCTTTAGTGATGATGGTGAACTGGCTGCAGGCTATTATTTCCTTGCGCCTTCACCGACTGTTTTATCATAAAGATCTACTGCCTTGGGGTTGGCTGAGTCGCTATCCCTTCTTCAAAGTCATCAATCAGTTCATAAACGTCGGTAAGTGGTAGAGTACTTGCTCTTTCTGCCAGGACATGGTCTCTAGCCCCTGAACTTGTGACACGGTACTATCTAAACAGCTCACACCACAGATTATAGTACGGGAATGTTTTTCCTCTAAGAGTCATGTACTTGTTGTTCACCTACACATCAACAAATACCAAGAAACAGTTAGTAAACATTTCAGATAGAATACACCTAAATAAGATGATTACCGTCCTAAATACCTGTGCATTTTCCACATCTCCTCCAAGTCCACCAATATAGCATGGGTCTCTGAATCAATGACAATCCCACTTAATTTTGTAAATTTATTTAACAAACAATACTGCTAACCCCAATTGTGCATTTTATTTTCCACGTTCTTTGCACTAACAGTGCTCCCTACCACCACAGATTTGACCTTAGCAATAGCTTTAAGGTGTGTTCCCCTCTTCCAGCTTTGCCCAGCCTTCCAACCTTCCAGTGCAAGCTCCTTCAGAGCATTGAGCAAGGCAGTCTCCTCATCTGGATTCATGTTTAATTTCTTGTTGTTAACAGGCTTAGACGAGGCTTCCACCTTGATCTTCTTGGATGTTGCTTCTGTGTTACTCCCCGGTCGCTTATAAGGTGCATTCATATCGGACCTCGTATTAATGGATGGTGGTGATGATTCTTCAGACCTCTCGGATGTGACATCATCTTTGTCGTCAATACGGCTTGCTGTATCCATGCTGATGCACCTACACATACAACCTAAACAAACAAATGTAAACAATAAATGTTCTATAGTCAAGTAAAATAAAATGATGCTCAGAAAAACAGAAAAAATTCTATAGTCAAATGAAATAAATTGAAGTTCAGACAATATAAGCAAACTGTTGTCGAAAAACAAATCAAGTACAATCACAACATCAAACAATTCAAAACAATAACTACAATTGAAATATTCTTCATCGATTCTGTTGTGAGGTATATGTATCACACATGCCTGTAGCTATGTTTTCCCGAAATTGGTTCCACCACGGAGATGAATTTTGTGTTAGAATGTGGTTCTCAACAACAACGTGTGTATCTCGCCCACGCTCCTCAAGTCCAACCGCGCGTGCACATACGAGTTCCAACAATGGGTCAGGAGGGGTCACGTTGATTACAAAGTTATGGAGCAGCGCATAGACCAAAATAATGTCACACTGTGTATTAATATGGTAGAATGTGGAGCTCCTTAAAACCGTGAATCACTTCTTCAAAATGCCAAATGCCCTTTCTATTATATTGTGTGCTGCTGAGTAACGAAGGTTGAATAACTCTTTATAGTTTTTTGTCTTCTATTAGAAGTGCCTCATTCTTGCATATGATACCTTGTTTGCCTAAAAGGAGTGAGGAACCCCTCAGCATTCATATGTCCACTATCACATAAAAAAAATATGTTCCTGCAACGATCAATTAAATATTATATAAAAAATGTACAGCGCCCCATTCAAATAGAGTGACAATATTTAACATACCATTTTGGACCCTAAGGCCATTTGGGCGGGTTAGTGCGTCCCGCAGAACACGATCATCTGTAGCTGAACCCTCCCAACCTGCTAGCATATAGATAAACTGCCCATGTGTGTCACAAACTCCAAGGACATTTGTTGCCAACTGCCCTTTCCTTGTTCTGTAACGTGGTTGGTCTTCCACTTGAATGTGCACCGATACATAAGTGTCGTAATGCAACCCTAATAAGTAAGAAAAAAGAGCGAAATATGAATGAACCTCAAAATTTTACATTTTAAAAGTTGAATACACTGAAATAAGTTAATAAATGCACGGGAAAGCATTTCCATTTCTTATCAACAGATGTGTCTTCTCCTAGAACGGGGTAGTACAATTAACAGTCTTGCGCAAACCAAGAACGTTGCAACAAGTAACAAATTCATCGTAGAGGTTATAATACTTAATATAGGGTATGAATTAGCAATTATACCCTATCCTCTAAAAATAGGTAACCTATTCTAAGCCAAGAATAACTATGTCAGTTTAACAGAAGAACCATACAAAAATAAACAGAACTAGTCTTACCAAGAAAACCGACAGAAATAAGCAAGTCCTAAATACAAAAAAAATGACAGAAATAAGCAAGTCCTAAGCAGGTATCTAGAAGGAAGGACCGAAGTTCTAAGCGGTATCTAGAAGGAAGGACCAACAAGAAAATCTATTGAACTGGATCTGTGCTCATGTAACATGTTATCTCAATATTACCAAACCTTGGTCTACTTCTATGTTGCTGCTGAAAAATTCAATTCCAAGTACTAAAAGCGATCACCACCTACTTATCTCTTACCAATTCACCAACCTTTATAGTTGTGCCTGAAAGCCTAGGGAAATAAGACAACACATAAAAATGCCTCGGGTTATAAGATGTCACGTGAACACACGAACTCATAATCGCAAACGTTCGTGTTCCTTGCTATCCATGAAGCTTAAAGCAAACCATGAAGGCAGTTGATAAACATGCGCCTGTCGGATTAGAAACCATGAAAGCTAAAAGCTAATAGCAGACGTTTGTTTGCAACAAGAAAGAATTTCTTCCACAATCAAATTTGCCCCAAAACAAAAATAAGATTTTGCAATTAGAAAAAGCCCTAAACAACCCTAAATAAATCACAGAAAAATCTTAATGGTAGAAAAGCCCTAACGACCAAACAAATAGCAAAAAAAGTCCAAGCAAACAAATCAAGTAGAGAGGATGTGGAGTACCTATCAGATTGACGGCAAACGTTTGATACCAGCGGTGTGGCGATTCAACAAATGGAGTAGCCACGTCTAAGAACCCTAATCGATGATGTTCGTGTCAAAGCATGGAGATATGGAAGCCAATTTCCAATCATTTATACCAGGTAAACGTGTAAATTATTAGAATAGTAGGGATATTTAAGTAATTATACTATAGGGACAAAAGGCGGATACCGAAACTATTGGGCGGAAAAAATCAACGACGAAATCAGAGTGTAATCCTGAGTCGTGTTTCTATCCATCGGGTCGTGAGTGAAAATGTGCATGGACACTAAACACTGAACAATGTAGGATAACCCGGGATTATCCCCTGAATCTGCCCAGAGACTCGGTACCAAACGCAACCTAGTTGTTTGGAGTCGAAGAAGGAGAATATACAAGGATGTTCTAATTTTATAGTTCTATTTGTTAGTTAGTGACCTAGAGCACCAATCAGTTGATGGTGCACTTGTTAGTTTCATGTATACTGAATTATGTATATCATTTGCTCCTTGACTTTTGTACATATTCTGAATCATCTGAGTTTAGGACTCGAATTGTGAAACTCAATGAATTAATCAAAACTTTAAATTATTCCATAGTCTCAAGTCATTAGCAATGGAACAACTAGATGACTATATGGACTAGCATGTGGATTAATGTATAATCATGTTTTACATATCATTGATACGGGGTATCTATTTAATCACATGAAATATGAATGTGTGGGGTACATGAGTATTGGACTTGACCTATATTGACTTGCTGTATGGATTGTGTTCGTGTCATCAGCAAAGTCATATAGTATTAATTCAGTTCTATGAGATATTCATAATTCTGGGTGATAAATGTGTATTACGTGAGGTTATCAAACGCTCCTTTTAACCGATGGGTTATAAAGGTAAGTTTTCCGAATATGCACGATTTATGCTGGAAGTTATGGAATATCAAGATGATAACTTTTGTCCATCTTATCTCGAATGAGATTATTAATATCATTGGGCCCCTTGATGCAGTAATAATTGTTACACATGCATTTGCGCTTATGGGATAGTCATGTATTAACAACTATGTACTGAAGATCAATAAAGTAATTAATTATCAAGGATGACACATTTCTACGCTTGACATTAATTATTGGATATTAAGTGACAAAGGAATTAATACTAAATGAGATTAAAGGATCACGATTTGTCTATATTAGATCGGATCATAATGCATTGCTAGATGTCGCTTATAATTTATAAATTAATGAGATTAATTTATTATCGATTTAGATATGGATCATATTGGGTCGCTCCATTTGGCAAACTGAGATATTAAGAATTAATTATATGGGACATAATTGACGGGTTTCATGGACGATGGCGAATTGGGTTTCTTGTGGGACCCAAACCCAATCTAATTGCAATTTATTGCAAATTGGACTCAATGAGATTGAGCCCAAAATGTGTAAATTGCAAATTGGGCTCGAGTTTTACTCGAGCACAATAATTGTCTGTTGGACTCAATTAAAATTGAGCCCATTAGATGACAAAAAGATCGAGCGGTTGGTTTAAGAGAAGAAGTCTTCTTGATCAAGATTTCTAATGGAGAAGAAATCGCAACTCCACCGCTCGTTGTCGAGTCGTGTCGATGCCGTGAGATTCCGGCCACAATCAAGGGTCTAGCAGTCCGTGTCACGTTTGCCAAGGAGTGAACTGGCAGAGACCTTCTACGTTGGAGGTTTCTTGATTCACGAACTTCACGAGATTTTCACGGACTGCTCGAAATCAACTGCGAGTTGAGGTAGACGTAGCTAATCCTTGCTCAAAGAACATGAATTACACGTTTATGGGCTCGATTTCTCATTTGGTTCGGATTTAAAAATGTCTAAAATTTTTGAAATCATGCCCTTAAATCCTAACACTATTTTCGTCCAGTGTGAAAGTCCCAAAAGATATCCCTCCTTCTTCTTGATGAGGTTTTATTTATAGATGGTTGAGGCACCCCAGTGCCTTGGCCTCCAGTGTCTTGGTGTTCAAGTTTTTTTTTTTATCCTAATCCATTATTTCTTGTACTCAACGAATGGTTTTTACATGTTAAACTCGGGCTTGGTCGAGTTCGTGGACTTTCCAACCAATTGGGACTTATGTCCATCTGAGATCCATCACGAGTCCCCAAATTAATGGTGTTAAATCATTAACTAAAATTTGGATTGTCGATGCAGTGCGGAGCTTTCCCTATTCATTAGCTGATGTTTGATCCAATTGGCCGAGTGCTCATGGGCTTTTCAATTGGACAAAGTCATTGGTTTGGACTTGCATTTTATGTGAAGCCCATCATACATATATGTAAGTAGTCCAAAAGGTTTAAAGGTTGCAATAATACAAGGGAATTATGAGTGAGAATACCTCTCACCTTTAATATAGATATGGGAGCCGTTAGGTTGACACAATCCATGACACTGTTTCCTCAAAAGTCTATGTTTAGGGTCCGTAGGGTTAAGTTTTTGGAATTTAGGGTTTAGATTTTTAGATATTTAGGTCTTATAGTATGAATGTTCCACTAACTTATATATGTAAAATATATATATATATATATGTCCAATCCAACTAGTGGAGTTTGATGTATATAATATACATCCCACAAACTTATGTTTATTACATTTGTGCCCCCATAATTACAGACAAGTCCTTGAAGTTTCATAAACTCCATTTTGACCCCTATAATTTACCTAATTACAAAATGACCCCTCAAGAATTTGATGTTTATGTGTGCGACCCTATAGGTTCCCAATAATTTGTCAATGGACCTTGAATTAACATAATAAAATTACGGTTAATGAATTGCACACTTGTAATTCATTAATCCATAATTCAAATCCATAGACCACGTGTGACCTCTAGCAAAATATCATGGCCTCCAAACATTGAGAATAGTCATGGAAAGAGACTATCATTTCAAGAAGTAACTCTCATGTAATTAATATCATTTCACCTTGTTCATATCCCTAATCTTGTATATTGAGGTTATTTGTCATCCTCATTAATATACAAAATATTTATTGTAACGGAAGTCATGATCATTGAGTACTAATTAGAAACTTCTTTCAAATTAAACTCGTTTCTATTAGCTTTGTGAATGGACTAAAGCAAAATGGCTCTATTAAATTCCAGTGCTTCTATTCAGTGAAGTTGCTAGAACTCAATATATCAAATGACGCAATGCATATTGGGTCGCAATGGAAACGACATCTTTGTATAATTATAAGGGTAAGGCCGCGTACATCTGACCCCCAGACCCCAACTTAGTTGGGAATATACTGGGTACATTGTTTCAAATTAAACTCGTGCTTTGCAAAAATGCTTCCATGACGTCTTACAAGTGGCCATAGGGACATCTTCTCCTAACATTTTAGGAGCGGTGAATCCTTTATTGATCACTCACAATCCTTCCGTACTTCAAACCACTCCCAAGGTACCCATTGTTACCCATTTACGGTGTAACTCCGAATAGAATCGAAGAGTTACATCCACACTCAAGATCTCTATGGTGATCTCAAATTTAAGGATCACTTACACTTACTATTCTTTAGAGTATCAACCGTTGACAGAAATGGTGATCTCTATGCGAGTCAATCCGATGTACTTGTCAACTACAAGCATCCATGTTCTAACTTAAGTGTATTTACACTATAGTTGATGAGATCAACTATTTCTTTCAAAAGGAATTGGCTTAGAACATGCCTTATCTCACTAATGATATGGTTAGGGATGTTTAATATTGATAATGTAATTAAAGTGCTCTCATCATCACATCTCTTTGTGATACACTCTAAGTTATCAACACTAGGCTTTACTATTTGAATTGCTATAAATAAAGCAAGTAAATAATAAAATAGTAATGGTTGCTACAATCATATATGTAACATTAAAGTGTTAATACAAATGCCTAAGGTGATTGGCCTTAGGGCATAACACTGACAGGAGTCCAATTGAGAGGAGATTTTTGTGAGCAAGGATGTCATGTTTTGAGGGCACGTGTCAAACTTCTACAATGAAGTATCTCCATTCTTTGATGACTCACCATATCCGAGTAGTATATGGCAAGATGAGGAGAGTTGTAGTGATATTAGTGAGAGTAATAGTGATAGTAGGAGTTGGAGATATTTCTTGTCCTACCCCGACAAGTGTGTCGATAGTAAAGAGGGAAATTTTGAGTAAGCGAGAGCCACTGTTAGTATACACAAGACATCATTCCCACATCAGGTGGCAGAGGACATAGGAGACCAAATCGATACCTAAGTCGCTTGCACTATTCCATGCCTATTGCCCTTGCATGCTTCAGCTCTAGGGTCACCTTCACCTTCATCTTCATCAGTCCCTTTAGGCGATGTTACTCCTATCCCTACTATTACTGTTATGGTGATCCACACCATACAACTCCCAGAGCGGAAGGGCGTAGCAACTAGTAGGTGGCTAAGGCAGACTAGTTGCGTAGAAAATTTTAATCTCCCAAAATTGCTTATTTATTACATTGTCCAACCCGGCCTATATATAGAATTTACAAGGGATAAAATCATATTTTCCTTGGCATGTAATAGGTAACCGTCTAGCCCACTTGTGGGCGGTGTTTCTTGTTATCTTATTTTTGGGTGGCAAATGCAATTTTCTTGTCACCTCGGTTGGGCACGAAGTGTATAATGCCTGTTGGTAGCACGGAACTCTATCCTTGCATGGAAGCAAGGTTGATCCACTGTCTCAGGAGTTATGCCAATGTATTTTCTTGGAGTTCATTATAGTTTCCAAGAATTAACCCTTATATTGCAGTTCACCAACTCAATATTGCTCCCAGTACAAAGCTCGTCTAACAAAAGAAGAAAAGATTGGGAGTTGCCAGAAAAACAAATCATTGATGAAGAAGTAGGGAACTTTTGATAGCTTTGTTATGTAGAAAAAGTCCGATATTCTTACTAGCTCTCCATCGTGGCAATCATACCAAAGCCGGGAGCAAAATGTCTAATGTGCATTCTCTTCATAGACCTGAATAAGTATTGTGCAAAAGATTCTTATTCGTAGCCCCTGATCGATCAAATTGTTGACCATATGCGAATTACTTAGCATGATGGATGTCTTCCAAGGATATCATAATATATTCCTCGTACCAGAAGACCGATTAAAAAGAACCTTTATCATAGAGGAAAGAATTTTTGCTACCACTTTATGCCCTTCAACCTGAAGAACGCAGGAGCCACAAACCAAAAATAGTAAATAAGATGTTCCAAGCCCATATTGGTAAATAAGCTTGCGAAAAGCAAGAAGGCCAACGTTCACATCACCCACCTGACTAAATACTTCAACATCATGTGACACTATCAACTGAAAATCAATTTTACCAAATGAACCTTTGGATTCAAGAGTGGGAAGTTCGTATGCTATATGGTTTAAGATAAGGGAATTGAAGCAAATCTCACAAGATTGTTAGCCTGCATAAATAGTGTGAAAATGGCTTTCAAGAGTTAAAAGACTACTTAAAAACTCCCAAGATCCTCACAGCTTCACAGCCACAAGAACCCCTATATGTATACATTACAACAATGGACAAAGCAGTAAGCGAGGTGCTTGCTCCTGAAGATGGGAGCTTGCAAAAGCCTATATATTATGTTAGCAGGATCCTCCATGGAGCCAAGGTGAGATACTTGGAAGTGGAAAGATTCGCAATAGCCTTGGTCACAATGACCAAATGACTACGCCCATACTTCCAATCACATACCATTAGAGTACTCAAAAATTAACCAATTAGACAGTTCTTGCCAAAGCCAGATATCTCCAATCGACTAGTAAAATGAGTAATCGAGTTGAGCGTGTACAACATCACTTATGTTGCAACTCTATTCTATTCTACGTGTCGTAAAGATCAACATATGCGGAACACTAAGCTCTTGAAGGTAGTCTCATTTAGTAGTTGCCCAAGTATTCACTCTTTTATAATAGTCCACACCACCACAACCCTTTAGAACATATACAACTTGTTGTATAACTTTATGTGTGTGTTAGGAGTGTTAGATCCACACTTGTGATCTAAGAAGATGAGTGATGCAAACTCTATTGCACCACAAGATCCCTTAGCATTGCCAAGTGGGCCAATCACAAGGCTAAGGGCTAAGAAGTTTAAGGAAGGACTTGTTGGGCTTATCAAAGGGATTTGGCCATGGAAATGCAAGGAGGGGACAACCCATTGGACCATACAAATCAGAAAGGTATAGTTCATGGTAGAACATGGCATAGTTTTAGGCCATATAGTCTCTACTAGAGGCATTGAGGTGAATCAGGCTAAGGTTGAAGTGATTAAATCTTTACCATATCCTATTAATCTGAAAGATTTGAGATCCTTCTTAGGACATGCAGGTTTCTACAGGCGTTTCATCAGTGATTTTTCAAAGATAGCAACCCCATTGTGTCGACTACTGCAGAAAGAGGTAAGTTTTGAGTTCAATGACTCATGCAAGAAAGCTTTTGAAGAGCTGAAGGATCATTTTACAACAGCACCAATCATGAGAGCACCTGACTGGAAGATACCATTTGAGATCATGTGTGATTCCAGTGATTTTGCAGTTGGCGCTGTGCTTGGACAGAAGTCGGGAAGAGCCAGTAATGCCATCTACTATGCATCCATGACATGAATGACACTCATAGAAATTACACAACCACTGAGAAAGAAATGCTATCAATTGTTTCGGCACTTGAAAAATTCAAATCTTATTTGCTTGGTTCTAAAGTTGTTGTTTATTCTGATCAGGCACCTATCAGGTACTTGATGGCAAAGAAAGATTCCAAACCAAGGGTCATCAAATGGATCTTTATTAATGAGTGATTTTGACATAGAGATCAAGGACAAGAAGGGAGCAGAAAACTTGGTTGCTGATCATCTGAGCAGGATCACTCCTGCTGCCGAATTAGAGGTGTCACAGCAGCCAGATCTTGGCATTTTTCCAGATGAGCAGTTCTTCTAAATGACTACAACTCAGCCTTGGTATGCAAAAATTGTAAATTTTTGGGTATTGAATTACCAATTTTTGTAGGAATAAAGACGCCGCAGATGACCCCCTGAAGGTGTTGAATTACCTACCAAGAATCGAATGATAAGTCCCAAAGAACACGATGCCACTTAACTCAAACATAGAAAAGATAAATCGAAGAAGATTCAAAACCAAAAGAGAATACTTATCTCACAAAACTCAATTCAAAACGTGTGTGTCCATTACAAAGGATGTCAAGGCCTTTATATAGGCATAGCTAATCCTATAATTTGAATAAAACTCATGTAAAATTAATAAGGGAATTTTAAAGTAATTATGAAACTAATTAATAATAGAAATTGGACCAGAAATATGTCATAGGCTAAAAAGAAAGTAAGGCCACAAGTTTTGTGGCTTCCTTATGAGTCTTGGTCATGTAAGAAAGCTTCTTGATTTGAAAAAGGAGTCTTGATTGTCAAGGGAACATCTTTCCTTAGGTAAGGAGACAATCCCTAAATTGTAGGAACTTTTTTTTTTCCAATTTTCTCTTTCCTCCGTCTCTTTCCTTCATGTTTTTAGGTCTTTCTCCATGATGGTTTGGGCCTTGGACTTCACCTCTTGGTCTAAGCATTGAACCTTAATGGGTCGGGTCTTCTCTATTGGGACGTGGGGCCCATTTGACAATTTTGGGCCATGGGGTCCAAAAATTCCAAATGTCATATTTTCAGTCTACATTTCTTTGGACATTCCATTTATGACCTCCTTGAATTCCTTAGACTTCACCCTTGTGATAGGCCCATTGGACATAATGAGTGGATCATGTTGTTTGGAGGGCTTCATGGCATTTTCAAGTTCATTTCCACCTTCAATGGACATCATGGGTTCGTCCTCTCCATCCTTGGGATCTTGGCCCTCTTGTTTGGGCTTGGGTGTAACTTGGGTTGCATCATCCACGGGTTGTTGTTGGTTGCTAGTGCTTTCCTCCTCATTGCATGATTGTGCCATAGTGTACCTGCAAGAAAGAAGTTAGAAGGAAACAAGTTTTCTTTCCACTCGCTCACGTGTATCATTCAATAAGATCACAACTCTCGTGTTTGTTTAAAAACTTGGCTTTTCTTTCTCTCAAATGTGCTCACCCCTTTCACCTTTTTCCACTCTTAGGACCTTCCTTTTTGGCTCTTCTCAACTCTCTTTGGAACTTAATCCAAGGTTGCTCAAGTCTAGCAACGGTCACAAGAACGGGAACCTGAGGATGTAGATTATGCTTCCAAGTGTTGAACCATACGAAAACTTGTAAAAGTAAGAAATGGACTAGGCATGAACAAAAGATAACCAAGTGATCTCTTGTTGATTGCTTGTTTTGATCAAGTGATGGTTCTTCTTTTTGAGGCCCTTTTCTCTTTTTTTTTTTTTTTTTTAAGTTTCGGCCCTACCCTCTTTCTTTTTACTTGATCGAATGTTTTATTTTCCTTTTATTTGAATAAAATCAGCGAGGAAAGAGTACAAGAAAGTAAAGATACTTCTACTACAAATGTGATGACCCTACGGCTATGTGTGAGCCATGAACCAACACTACTAAGGGTAGCCCAAATGTTTGCTTAAAGTTGAGCTCCTATACCAAATGATATGAACCTAATCAACTTGTGATTAGACCCAAGAATCAAAGATGATTTGAACCTTAGGATCTATGATCAAACAATTGTCGAGTCCTTAACCCTTCACCTATGTAAGAGGTGAGAACTAAGTCTCCGTGTGTTTCGAAATGTAAACGCCACTAAAACCTGAAAAACGTTTTAGATAAGTTTAAAAAGATTTTTTGAAAAGACTAAGGAAATATCCCAAGTGCATTAAAAAATGATAAAATCTGAATTGAGTGTCTTCCTACTTCTCGTACACGGCCTTATATAGGCATGATTTGTAGATACATATTAAATGACATGGAAATGTAAGGTTTGTCATGACTTGGTGACTTGGACCAAATTCCTCCTCCTTTAAGCTTCCAAGGTTGGACTTAGGTGACTTCAATACAAGGAAGACCGTACCCTAGGCCTTCATTGGGTGGTCTTTGGACCCCATTAATTCTCACGCGTTTTGGAGCCCCTAACTCCCAAGCAATCCCTAACCGTGGGAAATTGGGACATTCATGGCTTGGGAAAGGTTGTAGACACAACATGTATGGTCATGTATACCCTTGGTCATCAAGTGGGCCTGCCCTTTATGGCCCATTAAGTGTCTTGGGCATTCACATGTGGTTTCCTCCTTGGTTGTGCCAATTAGATTAATAACTTGGGACTTTTTTTATGACTTAAATGAGTGTCTTCTTGCATGCTATCTGTGGCCCAAGTGACATGGATCAAGGCCATAAGGCCCTCTTTGAAGCGTTTGAGCCGTGCTCTATTGATGGGTTTATTGGGCAACCGCCTGGGGTCCATCCCTCTTGTATTGTTTCCTTGACCGTGGGTTCTTGGATCTCATCACACTTAGTATTCGTTGGTAAATCACGCATGTTCGAATTGTTATTTAATGAAATTGGATTGCATGACATGCCATGGATTATTGCCTATAAGCATGCACAAAGTTGTGATTATTTTTGGGACACTTCATGGAAAGCAGGAATTAATTCATTATTTTCTACTTATGTGCCACATGTTGCATATACATTGTTACTATCTTAATTTGCTCCTAAATTTAAGAAATTTTTGCTATTGGAGTTAACTTCTCTATCTTTGAGAGTATGTGTGAGCTTAGGTTGCGAAGGAAAGACAAAGTTCTTTCATGAGAAGGGGCAATTGATCTTAAAATTAGCACAAACTTGGTATTCAAGAGGATAGTGACTGAAATAGGAGATGGAATGTTGTTTCATTGGAATTATGTTAAAAGGAGTTCAAGTATCCTACTTTGGAGAGATACATATTCCAAGCGGGGCATACAAAGTAAGTATAGTGATTATATAAGTTTTAGTAGTACTGATCAACTTCCGTTTGATGTAGGACTGGAATTGAAGACAAATCCTTTTCAAGAGAGGGAGTATGAATTGAACCTAGGTACTTTAATTATTGGTGAATGGATGTAATAATTACATAGGTATTCATAATATGGCTTGCATGCCATGCCTTTCTTATAATTCTTGATGTAATTATTTTCTCATCTCACTATCCCCAAATGTAACTTGTAGTTTTTCTCAAAGAATGTAATTTTGCATTAGTCTAGTGGAACGAAAATTGTAAGTGTTAGGTTAAGAATTATGTAACCCAAGATAAGGAATCCATCAAGAAGAAATCCAAGAAGGTGTTGATGCAAAGGCGTTGAATGACTTCAAGGCATTAAAGAACACCCTTAGGATAACCCCCCTAATATATTAATGGTCGAGAGATTAGTAAAGTCAATGATCAATTCACGATTATATGTGTTTATTTAGCATGCTTATGATATATTATTATGTGATAATAATATAGGATTGTGTGCTTGCTAGAAATTTAAAATATAATGAGACTAAAACATAACAACCCCCCATAACAATAATCAATGTCTCCCCTTTTCAAATGAGTTTGAATATGGTGATGCCTTCTATTATTATGGTAAAATGACCCTCTTGATCGTTAGTTCACTTGTTGAGTTCCCTCAAGGTGATAATCTACCTCGTAGAGAGTTTTATCATGAAAGTTTTAACTTTTGGAATAATGGTATTTGCCTTGATTAATCCTGGCATGTTGAGTTTTCCTCAAGCCCTTGAGTATTAGAGGCAAAGTCTTAGTAAGTTTAGGGAGTTAACTATCCAGGCAAAAGTAAGAAGTTGAAATGTGTTACAATTGTTGAGTGATAACTACCTTTGGTGACCATAGTTAGCTTGTTGTGTTTAGCTCAAGGTTTGATCATGGTTCAATTTGGATCCTGGACCCACAGGAAGATTGATCAATCTTCCAAATCAATATAAAGGGTTATTGATTTGCAATAAAATAGTGGGAGCAAAATGGATATGTTCTAATAGTCTACTATATTCATTTTGAATATATACATAAAACAACAAAGTCTTGTCGTTACCTTTACATGCTTTGTAGATGTTTTTCATGCAAATGAATCTTTGTTTTATTCTCGAATCACACAAGTTAATTGGTGAAAATTACTTGAATTGACATCGAATTTGAAAATCATTCTCAATGCTGAAAAACTTTCACACGTCATTGAGATACCAAAATCCAACCCTCTGGAAGAGGATGCATCTCAGGCTATTCAAAGTGCTTATGAGAAGCAAATTTAGGCTTAGACATTACCCAATGTCTAATGCTGGCATCCATATCTCCAGAACTTCAAAAGCAATGTGAAAATCGGGATGCATATGCTATGATGGGGTACCTGAAAAAGTTGTTTGAGGCTCAGTCTGAGACTGAGAGGTTTAATCTAACCAAAGAGTTGTTTAGAGCCAAGATGAAATAGGGCTCTTCTATGGTGCCAATGGCATTACGATGCTAGGTCCCATCAAAAGGGTGAAAGACATTACTACTAACCTAGAAGAGGGCCTTTCTGTAAATCTAATTTTACAATCTCTTCTCTTGAGTTATAAGCAATTTGTCATCAACTTTGAAATGAATAAGATTCAAGTGCCTTTAGGCACATTGGTGAATATGCTTAAACTCATTGAGAATGTGTTACAAAAGGGTAAGGGTACTGTCTTGCTCACGACTTCTGAAAAAGGCAAAAAGTTGTTCAATATCATGCTTAAAAAGTAAAAGGGCAATAAACACATATTGAAAGCAAGTGGTGGAGTCAAAGAGGACAAGAAATCTGAAAAAGGCACTTGCTTCCATTGTGGCTAACCAGGTAACTGGAGACGCAACTGCAAAGATTATCTTGAAACTTAGAAGAAGCTTAAGGAAGCATCTTCATCAAGTATCTACATGATTGATGCATTTTCTACATTTGCTTCAAATGTCTGTGTATTTGATACCGGATCCCCTGTTCACATTTGTAATAATTTGAAGGAGTTGAAGCGAAGTAGAAAGGTGGCAAAATAGGAGGTAGATCTTCGAGTCGGGACTGGAGCAAGAATCATGTCTCCAACCGTTGGAACCTATTATCTCAATTTTCTCAATGGGCTTTTACTTGAACTTTATGTTATTATGTACATGTACTTATGAAAAATCTTATATCTATTTCACGTTTAGACACTGAAAGGTACTCTATTTTGCAACAAGACAATAGTTGTACTGTTTTAAAATATGGAATTAGATATTTTGTAGCCCCAAATATTAATGGTCATTATGTTTTGAACATAGATGAATCAATACTTAGTGTAGATACAAATACGAAAGACATATGTCCTTCATACCTGTGGCATTGTAGACTTAGTCACGTAGGCAAAGACTGCATTTTCCAAATATGCCAAAACGGACTTTTGGGAACATTTGATTATGAATCATTTGAGAATTGTGAGTTTTGCCTACAAGGTAAAATGATTAAGACTCATATTAATGGAAAAGGAAAAAGATCTACGGAGTTGATGGGACTAGTACATACAGATGTATGTGATCCAATGTCGACTAGTAGTAGAAGCGGATTCTCATATTTTATCAAATTCACGGAGGACCATTCTAGATATGGTTTTGTGTACTTAATGAAGTACAAGTCCGAATCCTTTGAAAAGTTCAAAGAATATAAGAATGTTGTTGAGAAACAACTAGAAAAATATCAAAATACTTTGATCTGATCGAGGTGGTGAATACTATAGTACCGAATTTTAGAATGTTTTTTAAAGATTAGGCAATCATCGCACAAGAAACTCCTCTATACACTCCAAAATTAAATTGTGTGCCAGAAAGGAAAAATCGTATCTTATTAGATATGGTACGATCGATGATTAGTCGTGCAAGTGTCCCAAAATTATTTTGGGATTTTGCCTAAGTTATCACATCGCTAGTACTTAACCGTGTTTCATATCGATTGATACCACTCCATATGAGATATTAATGGGTAAGAAATCAAACTTCAATTATTTGAGGATTTGGG
This sequence comes from Pinguicula moranensis, assembly GCA_028565015.1. Classification (NCBI taxonomy): domain Eukaryota; kingdom Viridiplantae; phylum Streptophyta; class Magnoliopsida; order Lamiales; family Lentibulariaceae; genus Pinguicula; species Pinguicula moranensis. The sequence continues at coordinate 39,302 of JAOWBN010189367.1, read as the reverse complement.
GATGCCCGGTTTATGTGAAGCGGGCTGAATCGAACAAGCTTGAAGCTAAGTCCGATACGTGCTTTTTGGGACGATATCAAAAAGATTGTCTTGGATATTACTTTTATAACCCCATTGAGCAAAAAGTGTTTGTCTCAAGACATGACATCTTTCTAGAAAAAGAGTTTATACTAGAAGAGGCAAGAGGGAGTACAGTTGAACTTGAATAAATTCATGATCCACAACAAAACACCGACCAAACGATGGAACAAGAGCAAATATTTCATAGAGATAAGATAATTAAATAACCTCGAACACAAGGACTTCGCAGGTCCGATAGAGAACATCGAGCCACTAATCATTATGGATTTAACCTAAAGGAAAAAAAGGATATATTCATTGTAGGTGATGATGAACCTACCGACTATGAAGAAGTATTATCTAGTGTAGACAAAGACAAATAGCTAGACGCCATGAACTCTTAAATGGATTCCATGTATGTGAAGAAGGTTTGGAATTTGGTTGATCAACCTGAAGAAATTGTCCCTATAGGGTGTAAATGGATTTTTAAAAAGAAAATCTACATGTATGGTAATGTAATTGCCTACAAGGCTAGACTGGTAGCAAAAGGATATTGTCAGGTGCAAGGAATTGAATATGACAAAACCTTCTCTCCAATTACGGTGCTTAAATACATTAGTATACCGCTTGCTATTGCAACATACTATGATTATGAAATAGGACAGATGGATGTCAAAATGGCATTCCTTAATGGAATTTATTAGAAGAGATGTTTATGTACAACTTCAAGGTTCTAAATCCAATGATGCTAATAAAATGTGCAAGCTTCAATGATTAATTTATGGACTCAAACAAGCATCGTGGAGTCTGAACATCAGGTTTGATGAAGCAATCAAAGAGTTTGATTTCATCAGAAATCCTAATGAACCTTGTGTATATAAGAAGGTTGACAAAGATGCAACCGTTTTCCTTGGGCTAGATTTAGATGACATAATGCTAATAGGAAATGACATTCCAATGCTTTAAAATGTGAAGCTTTGATTATCCAAGCAATTCTCCATGAACATAGGAGAAGCAGCCTATATTCTTAGAATTACGATCTATAGAGATAGATCCAGGTTGTTGCTCGGTCTATCTCAAGCAACGTACATATACAAAGTGCCAAAATGGTTTAGATGGATCAGTCGAAGAAAAGATTTCTTCCGATGGGGCACAGTATATATCTTTAAAATAAGATGTCATCAAAAACTGATCAGGATAAGATACCCATGCAGAAGATACTATATTCTTTGGCTATTGGATCTATCATGTATGACATGTTATGCACAAGCGATATCTCTTGTGCTCTAAGTGTTACGAGAAGGTTTCAATCAAATCCTAGTGAGAAACATTGGATAGCCGTCAAGAACATTTTGAAATACCTTAGAAGGTATAAGGACTTGCTTTTAGTATACGTGGACTCAGATTTAGAAATAAAAAGATACATGGACGCAAATTTCCAAACTGATGTAGGCGATTTCAAGTTACAGTCTAGACACGTGTTTATCCTAAATGGAGGTGTGGTGGTTTGGAAAAGTTCCAAACAAGAAATAATTGTGTACTCAATAATGGAGGCTGAATACATTGTTGCATCAGAAGCTGCAAAGGAAGCCGTTTTGATCAAGAAGTTCATCGAAGAACTTGGTGTGGTTCCTTCTACTACAGCACCCATCACTACCTTTTGTGATAGCAATGGCACAGTGGCCCAAGAAAAAGGACCGCGGTCCCATCAGAGATCCAAACATTTGATTAGAGAAATCATAGAAATGAGCGATTTAAAGGTTGCTAAGATCCCTTCGGAAGCCAACACGGTTGATCCCTTGACTAAGACATTAGCCCAGACTAGACATGAACAACATGTACAAACACTCATTTTGAAAAAAATGAGTGATTGTCGTTAGCGCAAATGGGAATTTGTTAGTATTATGCCTGGTGAATTACCTTGGGGCTTTGTATTAACACTTTAATATTTTATATGATTGTAACAACCTTTACTATTTGATTATTTAATTGTTTAATTTATAGCATTTAAAATAGTAAAGCCTAGTGTTGATAACTTGGAGTGTATCACAAAGAAATGTGTGATGAGACCACTCTAATTACGTTATCAATACTAAACATCTCTAACCATTGCATTAGTGAGATAAGGCATCACTAATACGGATAAGGTTAGTATGTTTTAAGCCAATTCATTTTGATGAAAATAGTTGATCTCATCAACTATAGTGTAGAGACACTTAAGCTAGAACATGGATGCTTGTAGTTGGCAAGCACATTGGATTGACTCGCATAGAGATCGCCATTTATCAATGGTTGATACTCTAATGAATAGTAGTTGTAAATAATCCTTAAACTTGAGAACAACATAGACATCTTGAGTATGGATGTCACTCTTTGATTCTATTCGGAGTTACACTGTAAATGGATAACAACAAGTAGTCTTGGGAGTGGTTTGAAGTATGAAAGTATTGTGAGTAATCAATAAAAGATTCATCGCTCCAAAAACGTTAGAAGAAGATCTCCATATGGCCACTTGTAAGAAATCATGGAAGCCTGTGCAAAGTACGAGTTTAATTAGAAAGAAGTATCTAATTAATGCTCAAAGATCATGAAGATATTAAGTAGATAAGGCGGATACATTGAAAGAGAAAGTAACAAAAAAATTGGAGGAAGTAATGAAGAAAATAAGGTTGATACATTGATGGTTGCAATGCATGCCATGAGCTCCACGATTGAAACCTTATTTAGTTAAAATGGAGCTCCAAGAGTAGTAATGGCAGTTCAACCATTATCTTGTGAGATGTGTGTAGGACCACACAACAGAGTTTAATGTCAAGAGCTATCATCAACGTATAATATCTCCATGGAACAACTTAATTATGCATCAAATAAGCCAAGATATGAAAATTTCAATCAAAGAAAGAATGACCATCCTAATTTTTCGTGGAGAAACAATCAATATGTGCTGAACCCTCCAGGAGATATGCTATTTCATGGGCAAAGGTATTTCCAAGGTCAACAACAGGTGCAGAGGCCACAAGGGAACCTGCAACATCAGCATTTAACCTTGTAGAATTTATACAAGAAACGAGGGCTAAGTTCAATGATCAAATAGAAGCTATGAGGAATTTGGAATCCCAGGTGGGACAACTAGTAAAGCAATTAGCAAAGAGACACCCTGGAATATTGCCAAACGACACTGAAGTAAATCCTTAGGAGCAGTGTCAAGCTATAGCCCTGAAAAGTTGGAAATAGGTAGAAACCCTTTCCAAGGATACCACACCAACAAAAAAGGAAGAGGCCACAAAATCTGAAAAAAGTATACCTCAGAAAGAGGAAGAACATAAAGTACCAGTTCCATTCCAACAAAGATTTAAACAAAGGAAACTGGACAAGCAGTTCCAAAAGTTCATTTGTAGAAGCTTTGGAGTAGATGCTTTTAAGAAACTGCATATTAACATTCCATTTGTATAAGCTTTGGAGTAGATGACATGCTATGTAGAGTTCATGAAGGATGTTTTATCCAACAAGAGTAGATTCTCATAGAGGAGTGCAGTGCCATCCTCCAAAAGTTACCACCGAAGCTGAAAGATCTTAGAGGTTTTACTATCCCCTGCTCTATTGGAAATTCTATATTTGCTAGAGCTTTGTGTAATCCAGGTACAACATTATCTTAGGCCTTTGTCTATTTTACAGAAGCTGGGATCAGGTGAAGCTAGGCCCACCACAACCTCCCTAAATATGGCAGATAGATCCATCAAGCACGCTAGAGGAATCAATGAAAATGTTTTTATCAAAGAGGCTTCTGAACAATTCAGCAAACCTAACTATGCATACCACCAGAGTGATCTGGAAAATTGTTTAGTCAATTCTGACCCACTTATCCTAGAAGAACCAGAAGTTAAAGAATGCACCAACTGTTTGGATGCTAATGAAGGTCAGGGAAAAGCTCATTTTAAAAATTTTGGAGAACGACCTGCATCTCAGAGCACTTCAATCAAACAACTCCCTGTTTTGGAATGCAAACTATTGCCTACGCATTTAAAGTACATTATTGGGCACTGATGAAACCTTGCTAGTGATCATTTCAAGTTCTTTTCACATCAACAAGAAGACAGTTTATTGCGTGTGCTCAGGGATCACAAGTATGCCATAGGCTGGACCTTGGAAGATATAAAAGGAATTAATCCATCTGTGTGCATGCACCAAATATTCTTAGAAGAATCAAGCAAAAAATTCATAGCTTCCTAAAGAAGACTGAACCCAATTATGAAAGAGGTAGTTAAGAAAAAGATCTAGAAATGGTTAGATGCTGAAGTTGTGAACCCTATCTCGGGCAGTAGCTGGATTAGTCCAGTGCAGTGCATTCCAAAGAAAGAAGGGATGACAGTGGAGGTTAATGGCCATAATGAACTTATACCCAGGCGGAGAGTCACTAGATAGAGAATCTATAAGTATTAAACAGTACTGAACGAGGCCACAATAAAGGATCATTACCTCTTACCGTTTATTGATCATATATTAGATCATTTAGCAGGCTATAAGTTCATTATTATCTTGAAGGCTATTATGGATACAACCAGATTTGCATTCCGCATAATGCCATTTGGACTTTGAAATGCTCTAGCTACCTTTCAGAGGTTCATGACTTCTATTTTCTTAGACATGGTGGAGCGAATCATTAACGTCTTCATGGAAGACTTCTCTATGGTGGGAGGATCATTTGGAGGATGTCTAAAAATTTACAATTGGTGCTGACAAGGTGTGAACTCTCGAATTTGGTACTCAACTGGGAAAAATGTCATTTCATGGTACAGGAAGGAACTGTTTTGGGACACAAGGCGTCAAGTTTGGGGATAAAAGTTTACATAGCAAAAATAGAAGTCATTGTCAAACTGTCACCACCAACTTCTGTCATAGAAATTAGAAGCTTCTTAGGCCATGCTGCGTTTTACAAAAGATTTATTAAAGATTTTTCACACATCACCAGACCACTATGTAAGCTACTGGAAAAAGATGCAAAGTTTGAGTTTAAGGATAATTGGTTAAAGGAATTTAATTTCTTAAAGGATAAATTGACCACTACATCTATCATTGATACACCTCACTAGATTGAATCATTTGAAATCATGTGTGATGCAGGCAACTATGCAGTAGAAACAGTTATTGGCCAGAGGAAAAGCAAAGTATTCATTTCAATTTACTACGCAAGTAGAACATTGAATGCATCTTAAATCACTATGCCACAACAGATAGGAGCTGTTAGTTGTGGTGTTTGCATTTAACGAATTCAGACCCTACATTTTGGAAAGCAAAGTCGTAGTGTATATTGATCATTTAACCATTAAATATCTCATGATGAAATAGGATGCAAAGCCAAGGCTGATCAGATGGATTTTGCTCCTACAAGAGTTTGATATTGAAATCAAACATAAGAAGAGCTCTTAAAATGTAGTGGCTGATCATCTCTCACGCCTAGAAAATCTTACTAACGGTGACATGGACAACATCTCAATCAATGATTCCTTTCTAGATGAAAGAGTGTTGGTTGTCCAAGGACATACAGAACCCTAATTTGCAGACATTGCAAATTATCTTGCATGCAGGATTATTCCCTATGGATATCATGGTAACAAAAGAAGAGATTTTACTTCCAAGTAAAGTCATATTTGTGGGATGAACCTGTATTGTACAAATATTGCTCAGATCAAGTAATTTGCAAATGTATTCCAGAAGAAGAAATGCACTCTATTTTAATTCACTGTCATGCACTGTAATGTGGAGGACACTTTGGAGGCAAAAGGACTACAACCAAGGTACTGTAGGATAGATTCTACTAGCCTACACTATTCAGAGATGCATATGTGTAAGTGTGACAAATGTCAAAGAATGGGACAAATATCAAAGAGGGATGAAATCTCTCAGCAAAATGTGTTGGAAGTTGAGGTCTTTGATGTATGGGGACTTGATTTCATGCGGCCGTTTCCTCTATCTATGGGACAAAAGTATATATTAGTGGCAGTAGATTATGTCTCCAAATGGGTTGAGGCAATAGCCACACTCTCTAATGATGTCATAGTAACACTGAGATTTCTGGAAAAAAATATCTTTTCAAGATTCAACACACCTAGATGCATAGTCAGTGATGGAGGATCACACTTTTGCAACAAAGTCTTTGAAGCATTATTGAGGAAATATGGATTTCGACATTGTACTTGATTGGCATATCATCCTCGGTATAATGGGCAAGCTGAAATATCAAACAAAAAAATAAAGACAATCTTAGAAAACATAGTGAGCACATCCCAGAAAGATTGGACATTAAGACTCGATGATGCACTTTGGGTCTACAGGATTACGTACAAAACTCCCATTGTCATGTCTCCGTATTATCTGGTCTCTGGAAAAACTCATCACCTGCCTGTGGAGTTGAAACATAAAGCCTATTGGGCCATGCACAATTTCAACTATAGCATGAAGGCAGCAGGAGAGAAGAGGCTATTGCAATTAAGTGAATTGAATGAGCTGAAGAATGACGCATATGAGAATACAAAAAATATGCAAGGATAAAAGAAAAGTTTGGCATGATAAACACATACTCAAGCGTCATTTCCAATCAAGATAAAAGGTACTCTTGTTCAACTCCTGCTGGAAAATTGAAATCCACATGGTCTGGATCCTTTGAAATCACTCAAGTATTTCCATCTGGAGCAATAGAGATAGCTCATCTAGATAAAGGCACCTTCAAAGTGAATGGACAGCGGCGAAGCCATACGTGGAATGTAGCAACATGTTTTAGAGGCTAAATGCCTCTGCTCACTAAAGTAAGCTTAGAATGTCTAGCTAAAGACAATAAAGAAGCACTGCTTGGGAGGCAATCCAAGATCTGTTGTTTTGCACCACTCAAGAATGTACCCTTACCCTCCTACTTAACTCAATCAACGTTATGTTATAAAATTTGTTAAGTTTGGGAAAAGGCAGTTATAAGTCCTCAGCGTCAGTTATTAGTATCTATATCCATTAAAAATGTAAGTTGACTTTATATACATTTTGATTAATCATCGCAGGTTTACATCACTTGGTATATCCTACAGGATGAACTACGGGAACAGAATCACCAGAAGATCAAGCAAACATCATAATGGAGCAGGAAATATGAGAATAAGCTCCAATTTCTCATTCAATGCCCATGATCAGCACGTCTAGTCCATGCGTAGTTACCACAATAGGCAGTTAATTTCTCTTCACCCATGTTTGGCCCAATAAAGGCCACAGTAACGGCCACAGATTAAATTATAGGCCTAATCAAGTTCCCATATAAAAACATGGCAGTTGACCTGCCTTGAGCAACAACTCAATTTTTGGCATCGACTAACCCTAAACAACATCCTCCTCTTGGCTACATTGTGAAGTTCGAGTCACTCTAGAACCCAAAGTCCATCTAAGCACATGTCTTCTACGGTACTTCACAGTAAGTAACAACTCACTCAAACTCGTTTCTCTAGAAACATTCTCCTTAGAAATCAAAACTTACTAAATCTGGTGTTACTGAGAAGTTTACGAATACCATTGCCAAAGATTTCTATGATGCTACTGTGGGTGTGTTGGATGTGATTTGAGAGAGGGATTTTGCTTTGGGATGCATGCCCACCATTAGGAAAGCTGTTAAGGATCATTATTGGACTCAGTTCCTTAGAACTCCACCTAAGTATGCAACAAATTTGGTGAGAGAATTTTACGTGAACCAGCTATCATAAATGACTACAAAGTTTATGTTAGAGGTATTTGGTTACCGTTAAGCCCAATAGAAATAAATCAGATCCATAATCTTGAGTGCCTAAGTGAAGATGAGTTCTCAAAGTTCAATAGGGGATACCCAGATCTGGCTGATGTGGCTGATTATCTATGCTCTCGAGGAATGACCTAAAAGATGTCCACGGGAACCAAACTGATTGATTGGAGGTTAACAAGTCAGATTGTCGTGCCATTAATCTTATGTGGCACTTATTCATATGCACCAGATTAATGCGAACCACTAACCTTGGGGACATCAAGCTGAAGCGATTGTTGCTCATTTATGCCATTGAAATTGACCGAAGCATTGATGTAGGGAAAGTCATTTATAAAGATATTATGGAGAGTTTGGTTCCCTGGAGAAGTGACTAAACTCACTAATTATATTCTGTATCTCAAAGGTAGCTTAGTAATTGCTTATATGTATTCAAGGATAGAGGTAGCTATCCCATAAGAGAAGATCATTTTTGATGTACATAGTACTCTTATATTGTCAATTATGTAAATACCCTTGGGTCTAATGTTGACTCTTATGGAAGGGATATGTATTGGCTTCCAAAATAATGTCTATCCCAATTGCTGACCGTTTTGGCATGGCAAAAAACGAGGGATAAACTGAAGAAAAGTTGGTAGGAAAAATTTGTATGTCTAAGTTTGAAGAAGGGACCTGACCTGAAAGTGAGAAAATCCCAATATTTCTGGTCGTGGTTGACGCATCTATGTATGAAGTAACACTAAAGTTGGTAACGGATGTAAGCATAAGAAGTTGCATGACTCGGGATTAGGTGTCCACTTTTCCATACACATCCTCATTGTACACTTAAGTTTATTTAGATCTGTTTGTTTGAGAACAAGCAATGACTTAATTTTTGGGACGTTGATGATCAAACTTTATACCTAATAAATACATACTATTTTATTCTGATTTTACTCAATAAGGATGATGGGACACAACTTTTATACATGCTTCCTTCCTTTTGCAAACAAGAGTCATTTATTACTCTTTGATAGAAAAGGAAGAGAAACAACTCCAAAAGCAGAGGTTTTGCCCAAATTATCCAAGATGTGACACTAATTCTTGATCCCATGATTATGCAAGGTGGTATGTCATGCCACACTACATTTTACTGGAAGCTTTCATGGGAAGCTACTAAAGTGGTATAAAAGGCATAAATGAACATAAAGAAAGTAGCGAAGAACGAGAATGAAAGGGTTTTGAGTTACCATCTTGCAGCTCCGGTCCAATTCTCTTCTTGCCTTGTGATGAACTCAATATTGTGTGTTTGTAGACCGGATCGTGCCTTAAGCATGATCTAAACCTTTAAATCAAGAGGAGCGATGTAACCCTTAAAGAACTCGGGGAGATTATGGAATGTTTACCATATGTAGTTGTCTTTATAGTATTTGATCTTGTTGTTCTTCATCTTCATCTATTTATGTCTGATAAATGTGAGTAGATGCACATAGTAAGGTCCACATCGGTAGTTATAGTATGAGAATGCCTATAGAATCGGTGCTACCGTGTGAGGATCACTTGAAAGCAATGTCTCTAGTTTATTTGTATGTGACATTGAGAGATACTCATCTGTAAACTATTGAAAGATGCTTACAACTCAAGAGAGATAAGGTTCTAAGATAGGTGAATCCACTAGGCACAATACGACAATTAACTCACAACTAACAGGTTATAAATCTACCCGAGGGACTTTAGTGGTGAAGTTGCAATCCCCTGGATATCTCAAACCTTTGTATTAGATCTATCTTCATTCCACTGCATTTTACTCATATTTGTTCATTGCTTGATTTGTAGTTAATGACAAGAGTAGTATCAATATCAACTCAATTTTATTCTGTTCAAATTACATAAAACTTGTGAATGATAGTGATAGTGTTATCCCATACCCTGAGATTCGACATCCTATTACTCACTTAATTACTCATATGTTGTGTACACTTGCACCAAAAAGTACATCCTGTATTTGTGCACCATTGGGATACGATTTCCCTTCTCTCTAATTTCTCCAGTTTTCGCTCTTGGACCCCTTCTAGTTAGCGGTGGGCGGTTATCTAAACCTTGCCTCCTTGCAAGTAATTTGTAAATGTTTGGCATGGAGCTTACTCATCAAGTAGTGTTTTATTTCTTCTTGGCTTACCTCTATCTATTCTCGGGTGATGGCACGTCCATGAAGTTGCATCCGCGTCAAGATATGGGTATAGTTACCTCATTTGATAGAATCTTGGACAGGAACTATGATCTTGGTACATGCTTATGGAGAAGATTCTAATGCACATGAATATTGGGATTTGAGGATAAATCATTCAGATGAGGGAAGGAATGATGTAGATATCCAAACTCGTAGATGCATTTAGATGCTTGCATGGTCGAAAACAAAACTGAGTGGCATAGATGTCCAGGTTCCTAGATGCATTTGTATTCCTGCTTGGTCCAAAAGAGTTCTAGCACAATGGAATTTTCCAAAGGTATCCTAGGCCGTGTGGACTCTATCGTCTCGAGAAGTCCTAACCCAATTGGACTTTGTCGTCCCGAGGAGTCCTACCCAAGTTAAATTCTTGAAGAAAAACAACTAGAATTGGAAAAAAAATAACAAAGAGATACAGCGTGCAACCCAACAAAAAGTTACACAAAAAAAGAATTGATGGAAAGAAATGACATATAGAATTTTGTTATACCTTAAGAACCCAACCAAACATCTTTCATCAACCACTAACTAACATTTATGCTAGAAACAAATGAAAACAAAGATTCAATTGAGCGCTAACAATAGCTCTACCCAAAGATTAACAAAAAATCAATGGCATACTTTTACATAGATCACAAAGGTGTATGCAACCTAATTCCCTTTAGAATAGGAATTAATGAATAAAGAGTTTCACGCTAATGAGTTTTCAGTGCGTATGAGTTTTCTCTTCGTACAAAAAAACCTTACATGAATAGTGTTATTCTCTTTGACAAGATCTTATGGAGCATTGTCGAAGCTCAGTCTTTGTATACATAAGCGTCGACGGTCACCTTCTGCTCGAGGAAGCTACGTTCTCCTGGGGAGAACCTCTTTTAAAAACACGGTTGATTCAGGGAAAGGGTAGTAGTGTTATGTGGTAGTATAATATAAGATGAGTTTTTAGTGGTTTACACCATGCCATCAGCCAAAATGGATGAGGTGAGCGGCCATAGGGGGCAAGGAACCTATCGTTCCAATTCTGAGAAACACTCAAGTTGTGTGTAGGTAGGGAGTGTCCTATGCTATGATTCTTGGATACCAAAACCCAATACCGGTCCACCAAAGGTGGGGAGTAAGGATTGGAAATGAGGAGTTAAGGATGGGTAAAACCCTCTTTATAACAAACTTCCCATCAAACTATCCAGCGGATAAGATGGAGTCTTGCATCAGACATCATGGGATTATAAAGGCACTAAAGGTTGCAAGGAAAATTGGGAAGAATGCTAGACCTTTTGTGTTTGTGGAACTAGGAGTGTAAGAAGATGTTGAGGCATGGTTATTCAACCTTAATAATACTTGGTTGGGAACCCATAAGCTGCAAGCGAACTTAGCAAGGTTTCCAAAAAATTTGATGGAAGGTCTGCGAGAAGCTATGGATAGAAGGAAACCTATTATGCTGTCAAAGCTAAAGAAGATTGATATCATGAAAGTAGAAAAGATGTTGGGGGCGAGACGTCCAAAGCTCCCATGGTGCCTCAGAACCAACCATTGGATCAACATAAGCATCCACAGACTTTAAAGTTGAAAATAGGGGATATAGTCCCTACTTGGCTCAAACATAGTTGTGTGGGAGTTTTAAAAACCAAGGATGGATGGAGGAGTCTATTGCTAGCTCTCAGATCTGCGAGCTATCTAAATCTTATAGTAAGACCAATTGGAGATGGTAAAGTATTGATATAATGCATGGTGGTCCATTTGTCTTACTGAGCTAAGTAACTGGTCAAATAATGTGGCACAGAATGGGGATAATAAGAGCTTATGTTGGATTAAGATCTATGGGATACCATTACAGTTATGGTACCATACAGTGCTAGAAAAGGTTGGTAGTAAGGTGGGGAACCTGATTAGAAGTGATGAGGTCACACTCAAGCATAGATACCTCAAAGCGGAACAAATGTTGATGCAGGTTGACAATGGGGAAAGGGTACAACCAACCATTGTGATAGAAATTGATAACACCCCCCACGCTCTACATGTTATAGAAATTCCTGAGGGGAGGTTTAAAGAAGATTTATGGCAGCAGTGTGATATGAATATGTCAAGGGATAGTTCGGATCAGGATGTAGAGGATAGGCTAGAAGAAACAGATTCGAAGGATAGTGTTGCCTCAAACAAGTTTCGGGGATGCAATCTATCAATGAGGATAGTAATTGAAAAGGCGGTTACTAGTACAGGGGATATAATAGGGAATGGAAAGATGGTGAATATTTGGACACCAGTAAGGATGGATTGGTGGCCAACAGTGGGACACATACATGTAGGTGCTGAGAAGGATGAGGGCAGTTGCCAAGTAGTATACCGACTCACAATGAAGGGTTCGGAAAGTTTTAGCAACAACCTTGGAAGGTATAACTATGGTAGCTGAGTCTCAAGGTAGTGGTAGGAGACCAGGGTCAGTTACAACGAAGGATGTAGATGGACTAAGTCCATGGAACAATCAGGTCATCAGGTCATCAGCGGAAACCATACTGGGAGGGGAGGGGACAGTAGCCTAGCACAAGGTAGATCCCCCTCTCAGAGTGGCAGAGATGAGTTGGAGCAAGAGTCAAAAGGAATTCTGAAACAGTGGATGTACAGGCTATGGACATGGCAATAGGGGAATCTATAGAGGAGTCAAGTAGGGAGAAGAGGAAAGTGATATGGTACAAGTCAGTGGAATATTAGTAGAGGCAGAAAGGGCAAAGGAGGCTAACATCAAATCCCCTGGTTCAAAACAAAATTTGGGCTAGGAACAGACTCAGTGCAAAATGGAGTTATGTGATAGGTAATCAGGATAAGGATAAGTAGAACTAGGGAGGAAATGTAATGTTGTCCCTAGAGAGTTTTCCTTCCCTATGTTAGATGAATGTGATCTCTAGTGATCAAGTAGGTACTACACCACCAAAGAGGAAGGTTGTCAGAATTAAAGGGGGGGACTAAGAACTCATAGTCAAACAAAGAAGTCGGTGGATGTGGTCAAGTAAAAGGAAATAGGTTCTCTGGAAAATTGGATTCATCAAATAACTCCAAAACATACTGAAGACCCTTGCACTGATAAGGAAAGGCCTGGTAAACCTAGTTATATAGAGGGCATGGAGGTTGATCATGTAATTGCCATAGGAGAGAAACTTGGGTTAGACTATGGTAAAGAGAAAAAGGCAACCATGGATCTACTGATTCAAATTAACCGTGAAAACAGACTAAAATTTGTTAAACTGAAAGCTGCAAGTGGTAAGAAGGAGGAGAAAAGGGCTACTGATGAAAATAATAACTTATAATGTGGGAGGCCTGTGTGGCCAAGGAAAGAGAAGGAGGTTAAAAGAGCTGATATCTGATTAGAAGATGGATTTTCTTAGTGTACAGGAAACGAATTGGAGTCTGTTGACAGGAAATTATGTGAATACATGTGGTATAATAATGAGTTTGACTGGAGTTACCAAGGTTCCATTGGCCAATTTGCGGGACTTCTTTTGTATATGGAACATGAAGAAATTTAATAGAGTACAGATTTTTGCAGGACATGGATTTTTTGGCATCTCGGGTCACTGCAACAATGAGGTACAGGTCACACAGATGGTGAATGTTTATGGGGGACAGACTTTACAACTAAGCAAATTCAGTGGAATGAGAATTGGAACTTCTGGTAGGTAGGGAAGATGATAAATGGTGTGCGATGGGGGATTTTAACGCATTACTTGATAGGAAGGAGAGAAAATGTTTGAATTAGAGCAGTATGGACATGGATAAGGAAATAAAAGCATTCAAGGAGTTTGTGACTGGGATGAAACTAATGAATATGAGGATGGACAGGAGGTTTTTCACTTGGTACCTCAAGTCTATGACAGTAATGAGTCGTCTGGACAGATTTTTAGTTAATGAAGCATGGATAGGTAAAGATCTAATATGGAATCAAATAGGCCTGGACAGGGATGAATCTGACCATTGCCCTATTTTTCTATCTACCAACTTACAGAATTGGGACCTAAGCCTATGAGGGTGTTGGACTATTGGCTAGAGGATAAATCCTACAAAAAACTGATTGAAGATACATGGAGATCCTCCGGAACCCAAGGTTATACTAGCTACAGACTGAAGGTGAAGATAAAGACAGTGAGACTGGCAATAAAGGCGTGGAATCAGACTGCTCCAAGGAGTTTAGGGAAGAAAGAAATAATATTCTGCAATGTTTAAGGAAACAGGAAATATTAGATATACAGGACCCATATTACTTTAAGGGAAGGGAAGCTACAACACATTTTGAATCTTAGAGAGAAGCTAGAGGTAATATCCAGAAAGTTTTGTTTTTTTTGCCCGAATTTTTAGATTTTATTCATATGGGTGCCTAAGCACCTAATTACAGGCCATCTCCTGGCGCTTCCAGAGAATAGGGTGGAGGAGAGCACATCCCCACCTCCTTAAAACCTCTATCTAGCAAACCCCGTGTAAGGTAAATCCAGGTAGAGGAAAGAGTGTGGTGGCATGTGTCACCTCTTACAATGTAGTAGCTAATATATGTTTTGAATGATACAAGGATTGGTGCTACATGTGATCCCTTGGAACTGCCTGTGAGTTGGACTCTAAATTTGGCTCCTTGTTTTGACATGAGTGGCGGACAAATCTTCTCGCAGGATAGCAATTGTGGCTGGAGGCAAGGTTTCATATGTGTTGAATATAGCATCCTGATTTATTGCTCCCCACTTGGCCAGGGAGTCAGCAACTGAGTTTGCTTCACGATAGCAGTGGTTGATAGAGAGGAACTGGAATTCACGTGAGACCTATTTGATATGCTTGAGTTGTGTTCAGATTCTCCATGGGGACAGTTTATTGTTGGTTATGGCATCCAATAAAATGGTTGAATCAATCTCTACCTCCAGCAGTAAAAAACCATGGAATAGGCAGAGGCTCAGACCAAATAATAGTACATTAGCTTCAGCTTCAATAATAGAGCAATCAGTGTACTTATTAGAAAAGTCCATAAGCATTGTACCTTCATAGTTGCACAATATTCCGCTACCTCCTGCATGTAAGGTTGAAACACTTCCATCCGTATTGAGTTTAGAGTAAGGTATCTTTGGGACTGTCCATCTCACTGTAATATTATGTGAGGCTCCTGACACTGAGAGTTTGATATTGAGGACCTGTATAATATGCTGGAGTGAAGAGTGAGTAGGCAGGGTGAAAATCGTGTTGAGCATGATATCTTGAAGGATTTTGGTAACAGATTGTATCACAAATCCAAACTGCAGGGTGCTGCTTTCAAATCTTACTTTGCATCTAAATTTCCATACTTCCTAGCATATTATGATGGGGATTAGCCTTTTCATAAACATGATGACATCGTTTGGGTGCGGAGCTAACCATGCCACCAATCAGTCCCTTAAGTCGGGGGAGCTTGGATTATTGTTGAAGATACTATCAAAATGTTGCCATACCATAGAAGCCAGTTCTCCCTCCGAGTGCAGATGATTGATGGTTTCAATAGAGTGTGCAGATAGACAACAGGAGCATTTTGATACAATAAGAATACCTCGGCTTTTGACAGCTTCATCAACTGGTACTATCCTGTGGACTATTCTCCACATGTGTATGCTAAGTTTTAGAGGGAAATGCTTGTTCCACATCCAATGAAATGCCACGTCAGGAACAACTCTCAGCCGAATTAGATCATATGCCGATTTGACTGTGAAGGCACCAGTATGTGTAGGCATCCATATACTTATATCCTTGCCCTCTTCTATTGTACTGTCAGTGATGAGTTGTGAAGTAGAAGCATCAATAGACTGTGCATCTTCGGTATGTCCCATTGATGATTTCTTATGAAATCTTTCACCTTTAACCTCAGATCCTTGGGGGTTGCAATGTCTCTCATTGGAGTTCCTTTATCTATACATCCCACCAAAAATTGCAGCCCCCAGTACCAAGTAGCCAGAGTGTATTTATCAGCATAATGTCACGAATCTCTATCAGTCTTTTCCAGCAGTGAGAGTGAGTCCCTCTGGCTATGGCAATTGTTGGATCCTTGACCCTACAATATTTTCTGTCCATGAATTGAGCCCAGAGGCTTTCTTTATGTCTAAACGCCCACCAAAGTTTCATTCCAAATGCGGTTGACATGTCTTTTACTCTTCTGCATCCAAGTCCTCCTTCAGAGAGAGGGAGGCAGATTTGCTTCCATGACTTCCAATGTAATTTCTTTTTGATTTCCTTCCAACCCCAATAGAAATCAGAAAATATGGCTTCAATCTTTGAAATGATTCCAGCTGGTGGCTTAAGAACCATGAGTTGATGTATTGGCATACTTGTAAGGATGTGCTTGACAAGTGTTAGACGCCCTTCACTAGATAAACTGGCGGTACTCCATCCATCTAGTTTAGGTTTTAATTTAAGCAGAATCTGCATGAATAGTTCTGCTTTTTTCCTTCCATAATATAGAGGCACTCCCAAATAAGTAATTGGGAGGGAAGAGTGGTGATATCCTGTCCAGTGTTGAATGAGGACCTTCCTTGCTGCGGGTGCTTTGAGAGAGATAATGAAATTGCTTTTGCTCACGTTCACTGCTTGGCCAGAGCAGGCTTCATATGTTTTGAGGAAGTTTGATACTGCTTCCAGAGCCTTTCTTGAGCCCCTTGTAAAGATGAGTATATCATCTGCATATGCGAGGTGAGTTATAATTGGGCACCCATTGGGACTACTGTAGGCACATGATGGTGACTCAGATATAAGACATTTCAAGCCCCTACTAAGAACTTCTGCCACTATAATATATAATGCTGGAGAGAGGGGGTCCCCTTGTTTAAGACCTCTTGTGGATTTGAAGAAGCCGTATACTTCACCATTGAATAGAATGGAAAAACCACAATTTGATAAGATTCTCCATATCATATCTATGAAGTTTTCTGCAAAACCAAAGGATCTTAAGACTTTGATAAGGAATAGCCATGATACCCGGTCAAATGCTTTTGCCATATCCAGCTTTATAGCAACATTGTAGCCTCCCTATGATTTGTTTAGGCGGTGTAACATTTCCTGTGCAAGCAGGATGTTGTCTGATATATTTCTGCCCCTCACAAAACCACTCTGCTCAGGTGAAATGATGACTGGTAGTATCGAGCTCAATCTGGATGACAGGAGTTTGGTGAGTATCTTGCCAATATAATTGCAGAGACTAATTGGTCTATAATCTAAGCAAGTTGTTGATGAAACCACTTTCGGCAGTAGACAAATTAAGGTACTGGTGAAAGAGCCAAGGAGTTCTCCTCCTGCAAAAAAATTTGTGATAGCTTTGTGGACATCATATTGTATAATATGCCAACAAGATGTGTAGAATGCACCTGAGAATCCATCCGGGCCAGGGGCACTGTCCTTGTCCATTGAGAAAACTACCCTTTTTACCTCCTCCAGTTCTGGCCATCTGCATAACTCTGAGTTCATGGACTCTGTGATCAGTTTAGGGATGACACTGATTAGTGTATTATCCATGGGTTGTTGGCTTGCTGTGAGCTGTGTAGTGAAGTGCTCTACTAAGCATTGAGAGATAGCCTATGGATCTTCTACCCATACACCTTGTGTGTCTTTCAGCCAACTGATATGTGATTTTTGTTTGGCCAACCTTACTGAATTGTGAAAGTAGGCCGTGTTATTATCCCCTTCTCTTAGCCATTTGATCCAGGATTTCTGTCTCCAGTATACCTCCTTAGCAATAAGTAATTTGGTGTACTCTGATTTGGCTTTTGTTATTGCTATTTTGTCCTCTATACTGCCTGATATATCATAATTGAGTTCCAGCTCTTGTATATTTTCCTCGCCTTCTTTGATGTTCTGGAAGATATCACCATATACCTCCTTGTTCCATCTTCTGAGTTCTGATCTTAATCTTTTCAATTTGCAGCCAATAGCATGGAGAGCATTGGTGGTTGATGTGGTTCTGTTCCAAGATTCTTCCACAAACGCCATAAATGAAGGATGATCAATCCAGAATTGTTGAAACTGGAATCTAGAGGCTTTTCTTGGCTGTGTATCTCCAAATTCAAACAAAAGGGGGCAGTGATCTGATTGTGCCCTGCTCAAATGTGTGACTGAGCTTACTGGTATTGCTGTGAGCCATTCAACCAAGAGCAGAACTCTGTCTAATCTTTGCAAGACTCTTGCTCCTCTTATGCGGTTGTTGCTCCAGGTAAACTTGTTACCCGAGAATCTAGCATCAGTTAGGTGGCATGCATTTATTGTATCTAAGAAATCATTTGCATCTCTGCCTACAATAGGTAGATGTCCTGCTTTTTCTGAAGGAGCTAAGACCACATTGAAGTCTCCTCCGAATAAAATGGGATGATTAGCTGCTGAGACTTGTAACCTCATGTCATACCATAGGTGCTCTCTCCCTAATCTCGTGCACTTAGCATAAATGCCCCCCAGATGAAAGCAAAGAGTTGAGTTTTTATGTTGTACCATCACGACTAGTAATTGGGCAAAATCATATTGAAGTGTGCATTCCCATGAGTCCTTCGAGAGTATCCAGATAGTGTTGTCACTGTTTGATTGACAAGAGGCGAAATTCTTCTTCTTCTTCAAATCCATCACCTTTGTTGTATCTTGAAGAGGTTCAATCAGTACTAGTATTGTTATCTTGTGTAGTTTGAGGAGCTTCTTCAGTCTGCAAATGGTAGGAGTGTTTCCTACTCCTCTTATGTTCCAGAACAGAGCATGATTCATGTTTTCTTGCTTTTGGATCTGGTTTTTGGCGGTGACACAGTATATGGATCTCTGGTTTTGGATTTACTCTTCCGTTTAGTTGGAGAATTGTCTTCATCTTGTCAGTGTCTGACTGGCTGCTCTTCTAAAGCTTCTTTGTGTTCATCATCAGATGATAGAACGTCCTCTGCTGACCAGAGTTTAGATATTGGAGTTGTGATCTGACAATGTGGCACTATTTCAGAGTCTGTGACTGGTATTGTGTTTGACTGACCCTCAACATGTATCAGAGACAAATTTTCTTGAGTATCAGATATCAGGCTTGGGGCAGGTGACACTGTAATGAGATTTGCTTCCTGAGGGACCGTTGTATTCTCTTGAGGTGGTACTGTTCCCCCTGGAGGCTCAGAGGAGGCTTCCTGGACACTTGAGACTGTCTGACTGACGGGATTAGTGGGGATGCTGAGGAGCTCCTTTGTTTTTGCAACCTCGGTGACAAGATAGATAAATTTGTTAGTAGCAGGTATTTTAGATGCATTGATCATATTAACCACAGAATCAATCTAAGGTATCTCAGGTGCAGGAACTATATCCAGTGCAACAATAGATTTTATACTGTCATCTTGTAGTGTATTATTAGCACTGTATGTCCCATTCAGATTATTATCCTCTTTATCCATTCCCATCCCTAGTTCGGAACACTTATCCTTACCAACCGTATTAGCATCTGTATGTGAATGAAGATGAACTTGAGGGGTAGCTATTATACCTTGTCCAGAGGTTGTTGCCAAGTATGTGGCTTCAACCTCCGCGGTGATTTGAACTTCTTGGGCTGCCTTCTGAGGTGCGGTATTTGCAGCATTATGCTAACCATTGTTGATCTCCTTTGCCAGATAAATCTGTGTTACCTTGCCTGTTATATTTTTTGGTTGGTGATCCGCCTGTGGGTGCTGTGCTTTATCCTTTCTATTTTTTGCTACTGAAAGGTCTGGGTGCAGCACTTTACACTCCTCTTTGGCATGGCCTTGCCTCATACAGTGAGTGCAGTACTAGGACATCTTTTCTGTTTGCAGGATCTGCCAGAAACCTTCCATTCCTTCTGCTTCTATGTATAGTCTTTTGATAGGAGGGACAAGAAGATTTATTTCCACACATACTCTTGCAAGGCTAGGCCTTGCTAGTGCAGCAGTAGCTTGGTAAATTTTAATCGGATTGCCAAGAACCTTGGCAATGGAGCATATAGCATCCTTTATGTAGAATTGAGTAGGGAGACTTGGCAGTGTTACCCAAACAGGGGCAATATGTGATTCTATGCCGGGCTTGAAGTCTGGGGACCATTTGAAGACCCTCATCGGGTAGCGTTTGAGAAACCATGTTTCACGCATCGATAATCTGTCCCTGTCCTCCTCTTGGGTGAACCTCATTAATATGTGCTTGTGTTCGAGTAACCCGATGAAGATTTCCCCTTTCAGACCAAAAGCGACAATTAACTTTGGTATCTCGACGAGCGACGGCCTGCCATGAGAGAACTTACCTATGAGAGCGAGCTTAAATGGTGAATTCAATGAGATCATGTCCTCTTTGGTGAAGGAGACTTTTGGCTCTCCTTTCCATTCCGTTGGGGCTTTTAGCGGGATGGGGGTATATGTTAAGGGCTTGTCTGTCCCGAGAACGGAGGCGAAGGATTTCAGAGCTGATGGTGTATGTTTAATGGTTCCCTGGCCAGGGAGGGGTGGAAAGTTTTCCAGGTCCGGTGATTCCATGATGAGCGGGCTTTGATGTACCTTCCCGGGCGCACGAGGCATCCTCGGGAAGAGGAAAGCTCAAGGATTAGGGTTAGTTAGGCACTGATTGTAAAGAGATGGCGTGCGACGGTGTAGTGGAGATTGATGGGTGGGTTTTACTGTGCATCCGGGATGGAGGTCGCGTAAAAGCAAGAGAGAAGTCGACGGAGGGGCTTGGCAGATTTCTTGTGAATGATACTTGTCTTGGAAATGATATATCATGGACTCAATCAGGCCTAGATAGGGATGACTTGGACCATTGCCCGGTTTTTATTTGCTGCAACTTTAAATAATGGGGTCCTAACCCTTTTAGTATTCTTGACTGTTGGCTTGAAAACCCAGATTTCATTTCTGTTGTGGAAAATATCAGCTGTAACATAAATCCAATTGGTTTTGATAGTCACTGATTAAAAATCAAGATAAAAGAATTAACGGCAGGAATCAAACAGTGGAACTCCTTGTAGCCTATAAGCTCTTTGGCTCAAAGAAATTAATTTCTTGAACAACTATCTGAATTGGAAATGCGGCTGAACAAAATATTCAATTTTTTGCTACTGTTGTACAACAGATACTGAGTAAATAGTAAGAAATCCAAGCTATAACAAGGAGTATGGACAGCCTACATTTTCAGTAAGCTAGACTTAATTTGCTCAATCAAGGTGATGTCAATTCAGCATATTTCAAATATGGATCCAAAAAAAAAGAAGACAACGTTCCATTCAAGGAGTCTGGGAGGGGACACTTGGCTAGAAGATCTGGTGGACATCAAGAGATGCTTCAAAAATCACTTTACTGACAAGTTCTCTGAAATTAGGTGGAGTAGGCCTAAAATCTCAAATATGTGATTTAATCATTTCTCTAAAATGTCCAGCAAACATATAGTGAGGCCATTCTCTGAAACTGAAATCTTGGCAGCAATTCAAGACTGTGGTAGTGAAAAGAGTTAAAGACCGGATGGGTTAAAATTTAAATTTATCAAACATTTCCACAATTGTTTAAAGCTGACATTCTGCAATTGTTTTCTAAATTTTACAGGAACTGCAAGTTAGCAAAAGAAAGCAATGCTGCA
Source organism: Pinguicula moranensis (assembly GCA_028565015.1). Taxonomy (NCBI): domain Eukaryota; kingdom Viridiplantae; phylum Streptophyta; class Magnoliopsida; order Lamiales; family Lentibulariaceae; genus Pinguicula; species Pinguicula moranensis. The sequence goes on along the minus strand of JAOWBN010189367.1, from coordinate 17,709 downwards.
CGTATTTCTACACTAGCCAAAACAACTTCTCCCCTGCATGTGCAAGATTTCAGACCTATAACCTTAATCCGAACCATTCCAAAGATTATTTCAAAGGTCCTAGAGATGAGTTTAAGTCCAGTTATGATGAAGTAGTTGATGAGCTGAAAAAACGTAAAAAAAAGGCCATCATTTTTAAGATAGACTTTGAGAAGGCCTTTGATTCTGTAAATTGGGACTATGTTAAGGATGTCATGGTATAAATGGGATTCCCTCAAAGCTGGATCTGGTGGATTGAGGAATTACTTGCTTCAGCCTCCTCCTCCATCCTCATAAATGCATCCTCACTTCTGAATTTTTTCCTCAAAGACGACTTCGCCAGGGAGATCCTATCTCCTATTTACTCTATCCAGTGGCTGCTGAGGGTCTTTCTATTTTGATCAAGAAAGCTGCTAGCTTAAATCAGTTCACTGGTTTAGAAGTTGGCAGAGAAAGAATTCAACTTACTCATTTACAGTATGTTGATGACACACTTATGTTTGGAGAAGCTAGCTGGGAAATAATTAAGACTCTAAAAACCATAATCCTCAATTTTGAGATCACATTAGGTCTGAAAATTAATTACTCAAAGAGCAGCTTTCTAGAGATAAACTTGCAGCAGTCCACTGTAGAAGAGATGACAGCCTACCTGGGTTGCGAAAATCCATCCTTTCCATTCAAATATCTTGGTCTTCCTATAGGTGCAAATCCTGCAAGAGTACATATATGGCAACCAAGAATTAACAAGTTCTCCCAAGTCTTAAACTCTTGGTATCATAGACACTTATCAGTAAGAGGAAAGTTGACACTCATGAACTCTGTTCTAAATACTGTCCCTTCTCATTTCTTTTCCTTTTTGAAAGATCCAAACGCTGTCATCTACAAGTTAGAGAAATCCGGAGATCTTTCTTTTGGAATATCAGCCAAGATAAAAAAAAAAGTATACTGGATTTCTTGGAAAAAATTGACTACACCAGTTGCCAATGGAGATTAGCGAGGGTCAGGAGTTTGAAAGTTTTTAATGAATCCCTACTAGGCAAATGGGGAGAGCATCTTTTTGCCGGAGGTTCTGATTTGGCTATGCAGATTTTGCGTTCTAAATATGGATTGGATGGTTCTTTATTTGTGGGAAGATGGAGAGAACTGAGATCACCTCAGCAAACCAGTGTCCAAAGAGGTAGAAGGAATGGTAACAATTATGCTTCTCCATGGTGGAACAACACACAAGAACTTCTTAACTCTAATTGGTTTAATCAACCAATTGGTGTGATAGTTGGGACAGGTACAACCATCAAATTTTGGAAGGATATTTGGCTTCAAAACACTCCTCTAGCTTAATAATTTCAATGATTATTCAGAGCAACACTAAACCAGAATGCTTTAGTCTCATAAATGGGTTGGTGGGATTCCTCCCAGTGGCATTGGTATTGGTCATGGAGAAGATCATTAAGAATACCTGAAGTACAAGATTTTGCTTCCCTTGTCCTGCTGCTGCAGATTGTCTGCATTTCAAGCACTCGTAGGGATAACTATTACTTTTACACTAATTTAGAAGGAAAATATACAGTTAAGCAAGCATATGACAGGATTTTAGCTACTTCAGATTCACCTTACACTCCTCAGGAGGCTGCTGTGCTTAGATCGGTCTGGTTATTTATGGCTACCGAGAAAGTTCTTCCTACCAAAGGAGCACTCCAACTGCATCACATTATTCCTCTTGCGCAGGAGATCAGTTGCACTTTATGCCTGTAAGGTACTAATTCAATGGATAATATCTTTAAAACTTGCCCTCTGGTTTTGCAGGTCTGGAAATCTATGAAGGAATGGCTCTCATCTCCATAGATAGATCAGCTAGCAGACACACCAGTCCCATCCCTATTAGACTTTATGTCCTCAAAACCAGCTTATGCAAGCACAGTAGCCTGGAGAACTATCTGGGCAGCATTGATATGGTTAGTCTGGAAGGCCAGAAATATGAAACACTTCTAATACAAAGAACCTAACTACCTAAGCATTGCATCAAATATCAAGAGAACCTCTTCGTGGGGATCTCATAAAAAAGACAAGGCCTTTTCTCTTCTATAGATTGGCTCCTAAACCCTATTGCATGCATTTCCTTTTAACTCGTGACATTACTCCCATGCTTCATTTACTTATATCTTATTTGTACTAGTCATGGTTTTATGGGGTAATCGTTTTCTGAGTGTAAAGTCTATGGAGCAAAAGATATTCAGTTTTCTTATGCATTGGCAGCATGTTGATGTTTACTGGCTCTGTGTCTCTATTGCAAATTTGAGCTCTATACTGAATAATGCATAGTCTGAGCTTTTGAGACTACTGTAGAGGTTGGTGATCAGGCTACACTAAGCACTCACAGTTCCAAGATTTTGGTATAGTCTGAGTAAGTTCCTTCAGGAAATTTATGTATTGAATGTTGTTTTCAGCCAAGGAGATCCCTCCTCGTATATCATGATATCAGTCTTAACTGGATCAGTAGATTATTCTTACAATTTCTGGATTATTTAATCTGCTCTAACTTCTTTGTATAAATTGGTATCATGGGCAACTCACCACCTAAAGGTATCCAGCTTTTTGAATGTGTCTAATGCTATCTGATGGGTTTGATCACTGCTGCCACTAACTTCTCCTTTCTATAGCCTTTTTTGATTATCTTTTGATTCCTTTGAGGTACAAGTTAGGTAATGGAAAGGGACATCTACTGTTCACATGGCTAGAAATAAAACCTCCAGTAACTCACTATGAACTCTATACAGAGGAGTCCCTACATGGAGTTATGAGTTTATCTTAAAGAAATTAGGAAGCTTGCTTGGCTTGGAAAATATATAATAGGGAGGTTAAGGGCGTTGTCATACATCACTGAACTACAATGCTATAAGGTCAATAGTATAAGTTTTACTAACTACTACAGTAAAGACTCCTGTAGCCTTTAAGTCATTGCTTTTGGGCAACTTGCATATTTGAAAGTCAATAGATCACTGCTCTTTGTCCCTTAAGTCATTGCTTTCGGGATTTAGCTGCACTCTTTTAACCTTGATACTATAAGGTATACAGGTTATGTTGGGGTTTCTAGCGAGATAATGACCTCTATAGTCTTTATGACGGCTTGCCTGGGTGAAGGTTATGTAATCACTTTGCTCACAACCTTACTCTCCCCTCACAGTCATATCCATGTAGCATAAGTCTTGGGATACGATGCACTAGATTGTAGTATCTTTTTTCTTCTTCTTTTATTTATTTTCTTGTATTTTATCCTTCTTACCGCTTGTAAGATTGTTGTATAGTTATTTTTTGCTTATTATTAATGAATTTTGGTTTATCAAACAAAAGGTTTAGGTCATATTGCGATACAGTGCTCGAACCAACAAGTCATGCTACTCAAAGGAGATGGAGTGATCTCATTTGACGATGAGTCTAGTGAGCATGGTTCATCTGATGGTGAGTCCAATCCAGATGAGGCTGAGGCAGTAGTAGAGAGTTGTTAATAATCAGAAGAGCATTAAGCGTGCAAATCATAGAGGAAGATGGTCAAACACAGTGTGAGAATCTTTTTCATACTCGTTGTTTTATTGATAGTAAGGTTTGCAGCATCATTATAGATGGAGAAAGTTATGCAAATGTGGTTAGCACTTGTTTGGTGCAAAAGATCAACTTGGAGACCTTCAAGCATCCAAAGCCATATATACTTCAATGCCTGAATGATAGTGGCGAGATGAACATGGTAAAGCAAATGATGGTTCCTTTGAAGATTGACAAGTACAAAGATGAGGTCCTTTGTGATGTAGTGCCCATGGATGCATGTCACGTACTACTTGGTTGGCTGTTGCAATTCGATCGCAAAGTCACACATGATGGGCGTACAAATAAATATTCTTTTGTCATACTGGTAGGACTATTGTACTTGTATCCTTACCCCCAAAACAGGTCAATGAGGACCAATGTAAATTGAGAGAATTGTGAGGAAAAGAAAGAGAGAGAAAAGAAAGAAGGAAAAGAGGCCATGAGATAAAAACAAATAGTAAAAAAGGAAAGGAAAAACATAATGAGATTAAAAAAAAATATTTGGCCCAAAAGAGTGAGATTAAGAGTGCTTTACATTCTCGTGCTTATATAATTGTGCTTTTGTACAAGGGAACCCTAATCACTACTAATGAACTTGTTGGTATCATGCTAGCGAAATTGCCTCTCTTTTGCAGGAATTCGAAGATGTGATACCCGAGGAGCTACCCCATGGTCTACCGCCTATTCGTGGTATTGAACATCAGATAGACTTTATGCCTGGAGCTACTATTCCTTACAGAAGTAGCACTGATGAGACCAAAGAGTTGCAGAGGCAAGTGGATGAGCTACTAACCAAGGTACACGCTCGTGAGAGTATGAGTAAATGTGTTGAACCCATGCTAATCACACCAAAGAAAGATGGAACTTGGAGGATGTGCACTGATTGCAGAGCCATCAACAACACACGGCAAAGAATCACCATCCTATACCAAGATTAGATGATATAATTCATTTGAGAATTGGTCATCATCAAATACGCATGAGAGAAGATGAAATGTGATTTTAAGACACAGTCTGGACTGTATGAATGATTAGTTATGCCTTTTTGATTGACTAATGCCCCTAGTACGTTTATGAGACTTATGAATCCTTTCTTGATAAATTTGTAGTAGCTTACTTTGATGATATACTAATCTATTCCAAGCATCTACATGAGGATGTTGTGCATATTAAGCATGTGTTAGGAGTTATTTAAAAAGAAAAGCTTTATGCTAACCTTAAGTAGTGCACCTTTGGCATAAGCAAGCTTGTATTTCTTGGTTTTGTTGTTAGCGGGAATGGCATTGAAGTGGAGAAAATATAAAGGCGATCAATGAATGGCCAACACCTAAAAACATGAGTCAGGTGAGGAGTTTTCACGGTCTAGCAAGCTTTTATCGATGATTCGTACGTGATTTCACCAGCTTGGTTGCTCCCCTCACGACAGCAACCAAGAAAAATGTGCCCTTTGTGATCCATACGGGCCATCAATGCTGAACTACCCAACTTATGATAAGGAGAATTGCTCCCCTCAATGCTGAACTACCCAACTTTGTGATCTATACGGTCCCTTCGTGATCCATACGGCAGCTTGGTTGAGTGGAGCTGAACTACCCAACGTATGATAAGGAGATGTATGCTTTGGTTAGAGCCTTGGAGAATCGGCAGTACTACCTAAGTCCTAAAGAATTCGTGATCAATACGGGCCATGAGTCCTTGAAGCACCTCAAAGGCCAACAAAAGCTTAACAAGAGACATGCCAAGTGGATCGAGTTCATAGAGATCTTTCCCTATGTGATCAAGTACAAAAGGGTAAGGAGAATGTGGTTGATGAAGTCCTTTCTCGCAGGTACATTCTTATCTCCATGTTAAAAACTAAGATACTTGGTTTTGAACATATTAAGGATTTGTATGAGCATGAGCATGATTTTGGAAACGTTTGCATGGCGTGTGAAAAGGTTGGTTTTGAGAAATTCTATAGGCACCATAGGTTTCTTTTTCGTGAGAAAAGATTATGCATGCCTAGGTGTTCTACTTGAGAGCTACTTGTTAAAGAAGCTCATTGTGGGGAATTAATGGGTCACTTTGGAATTGCTAAATTTATGATGTTATTCAAGATCACTTTTATTGGCCTAATATGAAGCATGATGTTATTCGTGTATGTGATAGAAACTAAATCTAGATTGAAACCATGGAATGTACACCCCTCTACCTATTACCCAAGAACCATGGATTGATATTTTAATGAATTTTGTGATGGGGTTACCACGGTCTAAGAAGGGGAGAGATTCGACTTTTGTTGTTGTGGATAGATTTTTGAAAATGGATCATTTTACACCTTGTCACAAAATTGATGATGCTTCTCATGCTACTAATTTATTCTTTAGAGAAGTTGTTAGATTGCATAATGTGCCTAGGACTATTACTTCTGATAGGGATGCAAAATTCTTGAGTTACTTTTGAAAAACTTTATGGTCTAAGTTAAGGACTAATTTATTATTTTCAACTACTTGTCATCCCCAAAATGATGGACAAACTGAAGTTGTCAATAAAACATTAGGGACTTTGTTGCCTCCACTCATATCAAAGAACTCGAAAAAATAGGAAGAACATTTACCATATGTTGAATTTGCATATAATAGGGTTATTCATTCAGCTACACAATATTCACCCTTTGAACTTGTTTATGGTTTCAATCCTTTATCTCCTTTGAATTTAACTCCTTTGCCTTTGAGTGCAAGATTAAATTTAGTTGGAAAGAAGAAGATTGAATTTATTAAGACTATTCATGAGAAGGCACGAGCTAATATTTAAAAGAGAACATCTTAATATGCCAAACAGGCCAACAAGGGTCGAAAGAAGGTGATTTTTGAACCAGGCAACTGAGTATGCCTATATCTGAGGAAGGAAAGATGTCAAGAAAAGAGAAAATCAAAGCTCATGCCAAAAGGAGATGGGCCATTCCAAGTGGTTGGAAGGATTAATGACAATGCCTATAAATTGGATCTACCAGTGAGTATAATGTTAGTGCTACTTTAAATGTTACTAACTTACTTATGTTTGATGTAGGTGATGATTTGAGGACAATTTCTTTTTAAGATGGGGAGAATGATGCAACCCAAGTTGCACCCCAACCTAATAATGGCATGGACTAAGAGGATGTGCAAACGGAGCCCCATGGAGAGCCCAAGAGTGGTGAGATGGTGTCTGAACGGCGTAAACTCATAAGGCTTCACGAATGTCCAATTACATGCCTAAGAGCGAAAAAATTTAAGGAGGCCTTGAATTTGATGATCCAAGGAGTTTGGGCTTGAGAAGAAGGAAATGGACCCCAAGGCCCATTTATGCTTAGTGGGCCTCACAGCTCAATTGAAGAAGCCCGGCCTATTACCATTATCCAAGTCATGGCCAAAGATTAAAGTCCAACATAGAAGTGCACCCTCATTTATATACGTAAGATTTCTTAATCGTAAGTCATGATTATTACGTTTTAATTAGAAAATCTTTCTAATTAAATTTGTGCTTTGCAAAGTCTAATACGACTTCTTACAAGTGGTCATAGAAATATCTTCTCCTGACATTTTAGGAGCGGTGAATCCTTTATTGATCACTCATAATCTTTTCGTACTTCAAACAATTCCCAAGACTACTCATTGTTACCCATTTACGGTGTAACTTCAAATAGAATCGAAGAGTACCATTAATACTCAAGATCTCTATATGGTGATCTCAGGTCACTTACACCCACTATTCTTCATAGTATCATCGATGGACAATATGGTGATCTCTATGAAGGTCAATCTGATGTACTTGTCAACTACAAGCATCCACGTTTCTAACTTAAGTGTCACTACACTATAGTTGATAAGATCAATTGTTCCCATTAAAAAAAATTAGCTGAGAACGTGCTAGGCTTTGTGAACACTCTAAGTTATCAATGTTAGGCTTCATTATTTTATATGTTATAATAGGGAATATGAGTAAACAAATAGTGAAGGTTGCTACAATCAATATACAATATTAAAGTGTTAATACATAGGCCTAAGGTGGTTGACCTTGGGCAAACTCCCACTTGCATTAAGGCCAATCACTCATTCTTTTTAAACCGAGTGATTGTACATGTTGTTCTACTCCGAGTTTTTTGATGAGACCTTGGTTCATTAGCTTGAGCTATTGCTCTACTACTATCACAAAGGATAGTGATCGGTGTTGTAGCGAAAGAAACTACTCCGAGTTTTTCGATAAAATTCTTGATCAAAAAGGCTTCCTTTGCATCTTCTTAAGCAACAATGTATTCAGCCTCTATTGTAGAGTCTACAATTGTGTCTTGTTTGACACTCTTCCAAACTACTGCACCTCCGTTTTGGATAAATACTTATCAAGAATGTAACTTGAAATCATCTACATCAGTCAGAAAACTAGCATTTGTATATCCTTTTATTTCTAAATCTGAACCCCCGTAAACTAAGAACAAGTCCTTATAACTTCTAAGGTACATTAGAATATTCTTCACGGTAATCCAATGTTCCTCACCAAATTGAATTGAAACCTTCTCGTAATACTTAGAGCATAGGAGACATTGGGTCTCGTACATGACATGGTATACAAGATAGATTCGATAGCCGAAGCATACAATATCTTCTTTCTACATGAGGATCCTATCCTCATCAATTTTTGGTGACATCTTTGACAGATGTGTATCGTGCCCCATTGAAAGAAACCCTTTCTTCGACTGATCCATGCTAAATCACTTTAGTACTTTGTCTATGTACGTTATTGGAGATAGACCAAGTAGCCTTCTAGATCTATCTCTATAGATCCTAATACAAAGTATATAAGTTGCTTCTCCTATGTCTTTCATGGAAAAGTTCTTGGATAGCGAAAGCGTAACATATTGAAGCATTGGAATGTCATTTCCTATGAGCAATATGTCCCTACATATAACACTAGGAAAACTGTTGCATCTTTGTCAACCTTTTTGTATACACAAGATTCATCAGGATTTCTAATGAAATCAAACTCTTTGATTGCTTTATCAAATCTGATGTTCCGACTCCGAGATGCTTACTTGAACCCTTAAAAGGATCTTTGAAGTTTGCACACTTTATTCGCATCATCAAATTCAAAATCTTGAGATTGCATCATATACACCTCTTCTAATAATGTTTTGTTAAGGAATGTCGTTTTGACATCCATCTTCCATATTTTATAATCATTGAGTGCTGCAATAGCAAGCAATATCCTAATGGATTTAAGCGTAGCAACTGGAGACAAGGTTTCATCATAGTCGATTCCTTGCTTTTGACGATATTCTTTTGCTAATAGTCTAGCTTTATAGGTAATCACATTTCCGTCCATGTCGGTTTTCGTTTTTGAAAACCCATTTGTACTTTATAGGAACAATTCCTTCAGGTAGATCAACCAATGTCCCTACCTTGTTTTGTTACATGGATTCCATTTCGGAGTTCATCGCTTCCAGCAATTTGTCTCTGTCTATAATGGACAAGACTTCTTCGTAGTCAGTAGGTTGATCATCTGTGATGAGTACATCGTTCTGTTTGTTTAAGTTAAACGCATAATGCAAAGGGGTTCAATGTTCTCTACCAGACCTACATAGTCTTTGTGTTTGAGTGTCTTCTGTTATCTCATATCTTTGAGACAACTGCTTTTGTTCCATCTGTTGATCAATGCTTGGTTGTGGATCTTGAATTTCTTCAAGTTTCACTTTGTTCCCACTTATGATACGATCTTGGAAATTCAAAGAAAACCTTGTTTTGATGATTCAATACATATGGTCCAAGACAAATACACATCAAGAAGGAGTTCCAAACCAAGAAGCCAAAGCTCACTTCAAATATTTTTTTCGGCCAAAAAACCAAGATAACTCTCACTAATTTGTACAAAAGGATGTGTTTGTGATTTGTCCATGCCAACCCAGTTCCATGCATGAGGCCATTAATGTCACCCAAAGCCCATGCAATCCCATCTCACAATCAAAGAGACAATTAAAGATGGAACAAGGCTCTAGGATGCATGAGTTGAAAGTCTGAAACTAGACATTCCATGCATGAGTGGGAATGGAGTCCCATGCACGGTCAAACAACCCAAACAACGAGAATTTCTAACGAATCCAACCAATGATTATGGAATCCATGCATTCAAAGCCATCATGAAATCCGTGCATGAGACAAAACAAAATTCGAAGTGCTTTCAAAAAGGACATGCAATTCACGTAGGAAAATTCATCAAAAACGTGTCCATGTGGATGCCTTGGTACACGTGCATTCAAAGGGAATTCGGAAGAGATTTGTACAAATACATGTCTTGGTCAACATGCAATCAAAGGGGGAAATCGGAAGGATGGTCAAACTTAAGGATTCAAGATTCAGGGTCGACATGGCATTTAAAGATTTCATGTCTCTTTATTTTTTCATGTATCATATGGCCTATAAATAAAACCACAATCGAACTCTTTAAATGAAGTAGGTCTTTGATGTAAAAGCTTTAAGCTTGAGGGACAAAGTCCCCTTGGTCTTTCATAGATTTTTCTTTGAGTTATCTAAAGCTTGTTTCGGGTTTTAGTGGCAACTTTTCTTTTAAAAAATACGTAGGCTTGGTTGCCACCTCATTATAGGTGACGAGTCAAATTCTCGACAGCTTGCGCAATGGATTCGCCTCAACCTACCAACATTGGTGTTAGGTTTGATCACACGTTTGGCTAGGTTTGTATCAACTTGTCACTTTTAGCTCAAACTCATTTTATAGAAACGTGGCATGTCTTGATACAACACATTTTCCTCAATGGGATTGTAGAAATAATATCCAAAACAATCTTTTGGATATTTTACAAAACAAACACTTATCGGATTTTACTTCAACTTTAGGACGTTTAAGCACGAGAGAGATAAGAGTTTAGGATAGGTGAATCTGGTGGACATAATATGACAATTGGTACATGAATAATCAAATTATAATTTTACTGGAGGGACTCAAGTGGTGAAGTTGCACTTCCCTTGATGTCTCCATCCTCTAACCTCAAATTACATTTATTCCATTGCATTTTAATCATCTTTGTTCATTAATTCATATATTAATAACTAGATTAGTACCGATCCAGTTTTATTCGGTTCAAATTGCACGAAGCTTAAGAGATTTAGTGACTGTTTATCCCAATCCTCGTGGTTTGGCAACTTTAATATCACTTTATTCTTTGTGCGACTTGTACACTTGCAAGTAAAGTGCAACAAGTTTTTTTGCATCATTTAGTCATTATATATCTCAAATGAGCCATTACCATCACCTTAAAAAAATTAAAAAATAATATAATTTTATATTTGTTTCAAAATTTAAAATAAAATCGTACATTTTTTGTGGTGGAACTTCTTTTGGCATAACTCGTACTTTACCCAGAAAAACGTTGGGCCCTTTTCCGGATTTGAAATTTTGTCAGAAAATTTCGTAAAAATTCTAGCGCTACTCATTTTCTCTAAAGCCCGCTCTAGGGTTTGAGTTATCGGAATACGAAGGGTTGGACGACTACCTTGCGCACAAGAAGAAAATGGTGTAAACACCTCCGGAAATGATAATAGTTGTGTGTTCGACTCGCCAACTCCAAATTAATATCAGCGATGTAATTAGGGGATGAACAAATGAGAATTCACCTTTACGACATTATTGCGTTAAGAAAAAAACTGAAATATGAAAATTGTTAAAGAAAATACACCGTAATGAAAGTTTCAAGGAATGCGAATAGTTGAGAATAGATGAAAAAAGATTGAGATTGGTATGAATAAAATGAAGGGGATGGAGGTGTATTTGTAGGTGTATTTATTTTATTTTTAAAAAAAATAGTTGTTTGGACTGCGGCGGTCGGCACGATGGGCGAATGGTAACCTTTTATTAAAATAATAATATTTTATTATTTTCATATTTTTAATTTGAATTCTAATATTTTAATATCATTTTCTATTTTAATTAATATAATAAATTAAAAATTGTCCAATTTTTACCGGGCTTATGGTGGCCTGACCGCCTAACCTACAGGCCACAGGCCCGCCGATGAGCCGACCAATGTGCTAGCCACGGGCCTGTTTGTGCGTCATTCTGGTTGAAGGACTGTTTTGCCCACCTCTAGTGGTTGATTCATTGTCCCGTTTCTCTACCTTTAATTGGAGTGGGATTTTAGGTTGCCATTGGTGAATGTATCAATGTGAACGGGCATAAGTATGGGGTTCGCTATGCCGACAATGGGTGGGTGGTCTAGAGTAGCAAAGATGATTTTCCTAATGAACTCATCTTTCATATAAACTATCTCGACGAAGATCGACTAATTTTCACTCTCAACTTCTCCACAGGTAATTAGTTATTAGAAAAATGTCGTACGTTGATTAAAGAAACAAGCATGATGCATTATTAATATTTCAGCAAGCTCTAGCGAAGGCATTGCTCAATACTACCAACTCATTCGATTTAGCTACAAAATAATCAAATTCTCATTGTTAGAGTAAATATTTCACAAATCACATAGTAAATCACATTTATATTATCAGTTGGGTTTCACTACTTGCATAGAAGGTCGTATCGCCTAAACTACAATCAATTGAATCAAAATTTGCAGGGTTATCGCAATGTGATGGTCAATTGCCACGACAATGACAGGGTACTCAAGGAAAGATTGGGAAGAACTGGCCGTCTCAACATTGTGTCCAAGTACGACGGTGTCAATATCATGGCCTGCAGCCTCAATGAAAATAGCCACCAGACAAGTTTAAGATCTTTGAGACACTCTGATGCTTTGGGTGGCTTGTCCCAAACTCCACCTTGCCACCAGATGCTTAGCACATGATAGTGTTGCGCGTGGACATTCACGAGGACTTCTCCAGGACCCTCGCGAAGAGACTTGCACTCAGGGGTGGAGCCATGAATCTAATTGAGGGAGAAGCAATTTTTTTTCCATTTAAACGTAGTGGGTCGGGTTAGGTTGCATCTAATTCAATAGTGTATTATGCACTTTCAGATATTACGGTAGAAACTGAAAAAGTCAAAATAAGTCGAATCAATCTATTAATAAAAGAGTAACTAACAAAAGCACAAAACTGGAAAATGGAACGAAAAAGGATAATGGACATTTACTTTCTACATTTTCAGATTTTTAAACAAAGGAATAAGAAATATTTTAGAAATTGTCATTAAGGACATCTGCCTATTTCATCAACAGACATTCTTCTTCAATATCAGCACGTAGTTAAGATAAAATAAATGATATTTTATTTTTATTTTTTTACCAATAGTCGGCTTTTTGACAATATAAACAATTTAAAAAGTTAGAATTTGGTTGGTCATCAATCAAGCAAAATATTAAATTGTCAAAAATAATTATATTAAAGAACTGTAAAAAAATATAATAACAAAATTATGAAAACAAAATATGAAACCAATGTCTATTATAATTGATAAATCGCAATCAAAGTTATTGTCTAGTGGTTAACACTTTGCACTTCAAATCAAACTGCTTGAATTCGACTCGCGATAGGACCTCAATTTTCTTCTTTTTGTTTCTAGAAAAATGAATACATAAAACACATAGGGAATCGAATACGTTACCTCAAGGTTAAGAATCTTGCTCTCTGTCAGGGTTTTATGCATTAACCCAAAACAAATATAATTTGAATATTTTAGAAGAATCAAAATGCAAAAATAATTTATTTTACATGTATAATATTTTTTAAGAAATTCGGGGAAATCATGGCCCCTGTATCCATTCCCTCTGCCCCTGCATTGGATATAAAGAAAGTGTTGCACGAACTAGACATGCACCCTGCCACGATCACGGACAAGCTAACTAGAGCCTCTATGAGTTTGGTCATGGAGTAACATCATGCTGCCTTTGTGAAGAAGCCCGCCAGTGATGTGCAGAGAGAGGCCACGGCATCATGGAGGAAATTGGTTGCGGGGAAGGAGAAGACGAATGGAGTGTGCTAAAACAAAGTTACCGGAATGGAAGCTAATGAATGTTGAATAATATGAGTGTGCACTTATTTTGTTCTGATTTATACGCTGTAATCGTGTATCTTTGAGAAATATTATTGCAATACACAAGACATCTAGTTTAGTATCTTTTGAAACTAAAATTATCAATATTCAATAGCTTTATTTGCCTCAATTCCACCACACATGTAGTTGTACAAATACAATTAGAAATAGAGGCAGAGGAAACAGCGTGTGAAAATGACAATGCAAGCCAATTGCTACACTTGAACCAAAATAGCGCACAAAGTAGAATCCAATAAACAATATTTGAGCAACTTATCTATGCTCAGGAATTCTCAAACATAAATCAAACTTGAAGTTTCTTGCTATGGTGTTGTCCCTTTCACCACAGTAACTAGATAGGTCGTGTTTTAGACCACGTAGTTGCTCACACTTCTAAACAACACCATGTTCATTGAACAAACAAAGAGCAGTTTCTGTAACAACTATTTGCTGATTCTGTAAACAAGAAATCAAATTTCTTCAATGCCTTTGTATAGTTCTTATCTGTATTGTTACCTTTTAATGGCTCGTAATCCCTTGCTTTCCACAACAAGTGAATCAAGCTTGAGTTGCTCCACAGAATCCACTAGCTTATCCCTTGGATCCCCCCAATACACCTTGGCCACCACTTTCACCTTCATACACCAAACACATAAAAATTGCATATATAATATATACATATATATGCACAATGTACATACTCGTTTGCTATTAGAGACCGTGTTTAGTATATCCAGAACCTCAGCATCAAGGGTCAACCCATACTGTTTCGACAAATTAATTTCTAAAACATCTTCCAAAGTGTTGGAAAATGACACATCAAAACACAAAATATTTCAAACGTTTTATATACGTGTGTCAACATCAACAAATAGTAAAGTACTATTTGAATTGTTATAAGCATTTTGGTAGCATTTATATAATGAATAAACAAATGTTTACCACTCTTACAAATAGGCTACGTGCTTATTCATTCGACATAACGAATATACGAGATTTTTCTATCTACCTAGCCATCCACGAGGCATAGAATTGATTTGTGGAAACTTAACGAGACTCTGGTAGATTCGTTATCCGGACAAACGATCTGATCATGCTTCCACAAAAGGTAACATTCTATCTATTGAATTATAATAACCTTTTTTCAAAAAATAACTCTTCATTTTTTCAAATAAAGTTATTATATTGTTTAACTGATCACCAATATTCGATTCATTCAATTATTTTAAATCTTTTACAATTTTGGTTCTTGTTTGATTCTAGTATTATTTATTCAAAATTCATTTTTGTAATCTATTTCAGAACCTCCATAAACGTCTCGTCCTACGCCGCCTGCCATCACTGCTGACCACCGCTCACGGCAGCGCATGTACTTCACGCGTGAGCACGTAAGGCTTGGCCAGATAGAAACAACATGCGCAACCATGGAACGACGCATTTTGTCATGCGCCGCCTCAAAATCTCAAGAATACACAGACCTTTATTCTGCGTACGTCTTACCTTTGTCTGCGACCAACTTCACCCGTTGTGTACCCATCAGAAGAAGTGGTGGGGCAAGGCGTGTATGTCACGCGCCATCAAAACGTTGCACAAACGGTGCGTGGCCATGGCCCGACTACTTGTTTTGGCCCAAATTTGCGGATCTGAGCAATATCCACTAATTTTGTGCTTTGGGGTGACACACATTCATTATGCGTCACCGCACCAAAGTCAAATCGACCGGGAAACCACATTCCTGACAAGGAAAAAGTGCAGATCTGAGGAGAAAGAGAGGGCGGAGGCCAGCTTACCTTCATCACGTTATATGAATCATTGCCAAATTTATGGCAAAACCCCACACTAATTCAAGATTAAAAAAAACTAGATTTCAAAAGGACAAATTTGTTGTGCTTTCGCGTGAAGACAACTTGTGTCCATCAACGAGAAGTCACAAAAATTATAACCGACAACGCCACCAAATAACGCCCTAAACATAACCAATGTATCAACCAAGAATAAAGGATAAGTTCTTAAAACAATGCCATTTGACTCAAAGAGAAAAGATTAGTCGAAAATTGGTTTGAAACAAAAGACAATACTAATCTCAAAAAATTGCATAAAAATCAATGTATGTTACATGTCTTGGGTCGTGCCCCTTATATAGAGAAGCTAGGGGTCAAAATTTGGAACTAGTTCCCCACTAGGAACCTAATTCTTACTAGATAAACATAATTAAAAAATTTCCTAATCTATTAGGTATGGATAAGGACATATCAAGTTTAGATAAGTAATAATTGATTAATATCCTTATCTAATGACTTGGATAAGGACATAGTGTCTTTGGATAAGGAAGAAATCCTTTTGGATAAGTTTTTGGGAGAAACTTCCTTATCCATTAAATCCTTGGACTTGGTCTTGTTTCCACTTGTCCTTGGACTCCACAAGCCACCAAAAACGTGCACTATTCATTTGGGCTTGCTTCTTGGGCCATGACTTGGATTTGGGTAATAGGTCGACCATTTTAGGTGGGCCATGGGGCCCACTAAGCATAAATGGGTCATGATCTCCTCTAAGCCAAGCTTGTTGAATCATCAAGTTCAGTCTCCATGCTCGTCTAGGACTCTTTGTTAGCTGAGGACTCCTTGGTGGATTAAGACTCCTTGGTGAATTAGGACTCCGTATTGAAATGGGATTCCTTGTCATTTTAGAACTCCTTGTCGAGTTAGGACTCCTTGTTGGATTATGACTCTTTGTTGAGCTAGGACTCTCTGCGGGTTTAGGACTCCTTGTTGGATTAGGACTCCTTATTGAGCTAGAACTCCCCCCGGGGTTAGGATTCCTTCAGGGATGAGGACTCTTTTAGATTAGCCATGCTACCCTCCAAATACGTCTTGAGCCTCGAACAACTAGAACAACTCGAACATCTTCATCATCCACATTCAAAGATCTGATAATCTTGTTGCTCGTACCTAGGTTCACTTCAGCATTGATTCCCTCTTCATGGGTCTGCGTTTTACTGCTTTCTCGGCTCTAAGTTCTATTATTGCCTACATTGATCCTGATTTGGTAAATTATCCTGACACTCGTCGCTCCACCTCTCAATTTGCTATCTTTCTTGGCGACAATTTGGTCTCTTAGAGTGCAAAGAAGTAGCCCACCGTCTCTCAGTCTAGCCATGAGTCTAAGTATTGTGCTCTCGCCAATGTTGCAGCTGAGGTGTTCTGGCTCTGACACTTGCTTCATGATCTTGGTGTTTCATTGCCTCGTCATCTAGTTCTTCTCTATGATAATAAGAGTGTTATTTTCTTAAGCACGAACCCTGTTGCCATAAACGAGCTAAGCATGTAGAACTGGATTATTACTTCATCCGTGGATAAGTTCTTGCGGGCATAATCTGTACTCAGTTTGTTCCCTCACAATTTCAGGTTCTCGATCTATTTACAAAGAGTCTGACTCATGGAGTTTTTTGGATTCTTTCGATCTAAGCTTCACGTGATTTTCAATCACACACTTAGCTTGTGGGGGTGTTGACCAAGATGAAAGTTCACTTCTAGCACAAGATGATAGGGCAGTACACAAGGTGGCACCATCTCCCATACATCACATGGCTCCTCAACAACCCTTATATCAATTAGTCCACAATGTAGTCCATAAGAAATCTTGTATGCATTTGTAAGAATTTAAGCCGTAACAATGGAGTTTAACTTTTCTTTTCAACCTCTATATATTTCTTCAAGTTCAACTACACATGAACACCACTCAAAATTCATTCAAACTCAACACAAACTCAAGCCTAAAGCTAACTTTTCATGCATGATATTCTTGTGTACATTTTGGATGTGGGATATTTTAGGGTTTGTTCGTAGAAGAGAGGACCAGAAATGGTGGCCGCAGCAGTACCGTGACAGGGAAGGGTGGACGGAGGCTGCTGAAGAAGGGCTGAATAAACCATAATGTATATTTTGTGATCCTTGCCGTACTATGTGATCAAAATTGTAAGAATATTATTAGTCTATTTTTTTGGTTAGGCAATATATATATATATATATATATATACTCTGATCTTTTAAAATTTAAAGGTACATATATATATATATATATATATATAATTTTTTAATATAC
>JAOWBN010189346.1:0-15951 GCA_028565015.1 Pinguicula moranensis | reverse complement strand
CCAATCACTCCAGGCAGCAAGTTGTTCAAAGATGAAGATGGAACCTGTGTTGATGAAGTCATGTTTAAGCAGATGGTCGGATGCCTCATGTACCCAACAATTACCAGGTCGGATCTAATGTTTGCTGTAAGCCTAATCAGCCGATACATGGCTAGACCAACAAACTTACACTTAACAGTTGCAAAAAGGATACTGAGGTACATCAAAGGGACGATAGAACTTGTAATCTTCTACAATAAGGGAGGATCTAAGAATCAGCCCCATATCTACACATCTACACCCTACAAAAATGAGGTCATTGTATGCATGCCACACGAACCTATAACAACCGACGGATGGTCTCGTTAATCAATGGCTCTGCGCAATTTGAACTTATTCTTGATAAATCAGCCACGTTGGACCAAGATGTGTGAGCCCATATTCCAAACTTGCGAAAAGACTGGGCTTGGTGTGGTGGGACATTTATTTGTAACTTTCAGTTATTTTTTATTGCTTGTACAGTTAATATTTTAACCATATCAAAACCCCCATAAAAAGCAGAAAACAAAAACAAAATATGTATGCTTTCATCTCTGTTCCTAACCACAGGTCTTCACAGACTCCCTACATTACTCGTCTTTGAATCCTCACCTTGCTGGTATTGTTCTTCCCACCTCGGGTAGAAACTGTTAATGATAGAGTAATAAAAAATAGTGAATAATCAGAATATATTTTTATTCTCATCATCTATGATGTGCATATATGAGATGTCATGTTTGCTAAGGTAGGTGAAGGAGTAGGAACATAATTTAGTTTCTTACTGTTATAAATTCGGCTGCCTACTATTTTCTACTATTTTATAATCAACACTCCCCCTTAGGTTCGTCTGTTGGGTCTCTGATACCCAACTTGCACAAAGTACTTTCACACATCCTTTTCGAAAAAGCCTTGGTCAAAATTTCTGCCAACTGGTCTTCAGACTTGATAAACAAAAGGCTCAAAATGTTGTCTTCTAGTTTTTCTTTGATAAAGGGTCTGTCGATTTCTATATGTTTTTTCCTGTCATATTGGACTGGATTTTCAGAAATGCTAATCGTAGCTTTACTGTCGCACCAGAGTGGAGTCAGATTTTTAGCAACAAACTCGAGCTCTAACATAAGTTTCCTTAGCCATAGTATCTCAGTCAGATCACGTGCTACTCCTCTAAATTCAGCTTCAACACTAGAGAGGGCAACCACTTTCTGTTTCTTACTTTTCCAAGCTAAAAGATTACCGCCAACCATCATGAAATATCCAGCGGTTGATCGTCGGTCAACTTGATTCCCAGCCCAATCAGCGTCTGTGTATCCTTGAATGTCTAGATGTCCAGGCCTTTTAAAAATAATTTCGTGTCCTGCCGTTCCCTTCAAATAACGGACTACTCTCTGAGCAGCCTCCATATGATTTGTCTGAGATTTGTGCATGAACTGACTTATAACCCCTACTGCATAGGCCATGTCAGGCCTGGTGTGTGAAAAATATATCAATTTCCCAACTAGCCTCTGGTACTATTCACGGTTGGCCAAGTTTGGCCTCTCTTCAAACTGTAATTTATGATTCACCATTATGGGAGTTTCAGCAGGTTTGCAATCAAGTAACCATGTCTCTGCTAGAAGATCCAATGTATATTTTTCTGAGAAACAAATATTCCTCGATTTGATCTTAGTACCTCAATTCCAAGAAAATATTTCAGTTGTCCCAGATCCTTCATTGCAAACTCCTGGAATAGGTTCTCTTGGAGTTGTTGAATTTCGGCAAAGTCATTTCCTATAATAATCATGTCTTCAACAAAAATTATCAGACATGTAATTTGTTCACCTTGTCTTTTGAGAAACAGTGTGTGATCCGAGTTATTTTGCACGTATCCATATTTCTTCATAGCCACTGTGAATCTCCCAAATCATGCTCAAGGTGACTGTTTGAGGCCATATAATGCTTTCTTTAAATGGCAAACTTCACCCTGTTTGAATTCTAAAGAATATCCCGGGGTACCTCCATATAAACTTCTTTTAGGTCTCCGTGTAGAAAGGCGTTCTTCACATCAAATTGATAGAGGGGCCAATCTAAATTTGTTGCAATAGAAAATAGTACCCTGATCGTGTCAATTTTTGCTACTGGTGAGAAGGTTTCAGAGTAATCAAGACCATAAGTCTGGGTAAAGCCCTTCGCCACCAGTCTAGCTTTATATTTTTTAATCGTCCCGTCAGCTTTGTTATTATAGTGAAAACCCATCGACAACCTACCAGCTTTTGCCCTGATGGTGATTAACATTTTTCCCAGGTTCAGTTCTTAATTAGAGCTTTCATTTCTTCTTGAATAGCATTTTGCCATTCCTTTTTTCCTTGGGCTTTTGCTATATTTTTCAGAACCTGCATATTGTACACAGACGCTAGAAACACATTAGCTTTGTTTGTTAGACCCCCCTTAGCTAATTTAGCCAAAGTATATCTAGATGCTCTCGGAATATGATCTGACTCATATCTGCGTGCTGGGACGCCTCTGTTTTTTCTTGGAGGAAGATTATATGTCCCCGGTTCCTTTGTAATCTGCTCAAGAGAAGAATCAATCGATGTAGACTCAATGACTGGATCAAGAGTATTTACCTCAGGGGACGGAGGCAGGGGCTATACTAGTGTGGGCTCAGAGTCAACCTGTGTCTTCAAGGCAGGTAGCTCGGTGGTTCATGCAGCAAGCTCTTGTGGGACAATAGATGAAAGCATGCTCGGTCGTAGCATCCAACTAAGAGGATCCCCCAAATTCCCCCTGGCCACGAGGTTGGGTCGTATAGTAAAACTTGGTTTTGAGGAAATTACAATCCATAGTAGTGTAGAGACGCCGAGTAGAGGGATGATAGCATCTATACCTTTTTTGGTTAACCCCATAGCCGACAGAGACACATTTTAGGGCACATGGATCAAGTTTGTTTCGGTTCTGATGTGGGATGTGGACAAACACAGAACACCTGAATACCCGTAGAGGTAAAGTGAGTGGAATGAACACTGGTAGATGCCTGGAGAGGATATTAAGGGGTGTAGAAAATTTTAGAGCCCTAGAGGGTAGACGGTTTAGGAGGTATGTTGTTGTAGCAGCGGCCTCTGGCCATAAAAATGGTACCTGTTAGTCAATCATAAGGGCACGTGTGACCTCTAATAGTATACGATTTTTTCTTTCGGCAACACCATTTTGTTGTGGACTATTGGGACAAGTAGTCTGATGAATAAGGCCATTTTCCCGTAAAAATGTTTTCATAGTGTCATTTACGAAGTTCCCGCCATTATCAAATCGTAAAATTTTGATAGTTCGCTAAAATTGAGTGAAAATCAAATGTTTGAAAGACTATAGGCACCTCACACTTGGCTTTCATGAAATAAATCCATGTCACTCGTGAGAAATCATCGATAAAGAGGATAAAGTACCGATAGGAACTATGACTATAAAGAGGTGCAGGATCCCAAACATCAGAATGAACAATATCAAATGCATGTGTGGCACGAGTATAGGTGCTAGAGAATGAATGTCAAGAAGGGTGCCCCAGTCATTGATGCCATAATTGAATAGGCTCATCCACTATCCCGCGAGCAAGCCCAATGGTTCCCTGTTGAGCCACTTCATCCATGTAGTACAGGCCGACTCGCTAAGTACCACGCCCAATGATCTCCCCCGTCTGAAGGTCCTCCAAGAGACAAAAATTGGGATAGATTAGCCCCACACAATTAAGTTCCTTAGTTACATGGCTCACAGACAATAATTTGCATCATAGTGAGGGGACATGGAGGCACTTAGACAATTTTAAGGTAGGTGATAACTCAATTGAGCTAGTGCCCTGAACAGATAAAATTCCTCCATTAGCAGTTTGAATGTGAGTCTGTTTATGAGGAACACGTGAAATCAAATCACTTGAATCATATGTCATCGTATCAGTGGGCATGTGGGATGAGAACCCCGGTGTAGCATAAGTACGTGAATCAAGTGGATCTGGAGGATTCAGACTGGGCAAATCGAAGCATCCCGGAACAAAAAACCGAGCATTTGTAGCAGTGGGGTAATTCTGCAATTTTCCAAATTTTTTGGGGCCATCCGTGTAATATTCGGATTTCTGGAAAACTGCTGCAATTTTGTAAATCTGTCAGGGCTAGAATGTGAAATGACATTCTGCGGGGTCAAGGAGTGTAAAGGCTGCAAATTTGAAGGACCACGTTGCAAATACTCATCTTTGCCCGAGTGGCAGTTCTGTAAATCGAGGAAGTTTGAGGGTAAAACTATCATCATCTTGGCCCGAGTGACAGTTCCGTAAATCAAGCAAGTTGGAGGGTAAAAACATCCTTGTACCTGTAAAAACTGAGGATAAACACGGAAGAGATCGAGAGAAGTTCTTCTTACCTCCCCGATCGTGTGAATCCCGCTTAGTGTCTGCAGTTTTGCCGACGAGAGTTGAAAAACTCATCTCCATTCTCTATGGATCCCGTGAAGCTCGCCCAGTGCTAGCAAAGTCGCCGTTGAAATCTCAAAATCTTACCTCCATTCCCTGCGTAAGTCCTCCAAAGCTCGAACTCGGTAAATCTGTCGGACCACCGCCGTCGGTGGCTTTGCCGTCAGGTTGGCCCACGGTGGCGGCGACAGCTCCGGGTTTAGCTATTTTATGTACCACCAGTCTGGATACCCTGTTTTTTTGAAGCACTTCTCCATCGTGTGTCCTGTTTTTCGGCAGTCGGAATACCATAATTTACTCTTGTCTACAGGGCTTGCACGGGATGAAGATTTGCTTCCCATTTTTGGATTCCCTGATCGCGCCAGTGTGGACAGTCCCGTGGCCACACCAGACGGTTGAGATTCGCCGGTCTGGAGAATCTGGTGACGGGCAGCCTCTCTCCGGAGAGTGGCATATGTAGTTTCCACTCCCGCGAGAGAATCCAGCTTGAGCAATTCTTGCTTAATAGTATCAAAGTCGGGACTTACGGCAGCTAAGAGTTGGCACAACCTTGTTTCTTACCGAATTTTGTGATATACAGCGATATCACTAGAACATTTCATGGGATTTGGCTCCCTCCGATCAATTTCACGCCATATACGTTGTAAGATTGTATAGACGTCTTCTAATGTGCAATCGCCTTGCCGTTGGCCATTAGCTTGAACTATTAAATCATAGATCTGGAAGGCATCCAATCCGCTACTATAAGTGGTATCTAGGCCCGTCCAAAGATCTTTCGCCGTAGGATACTCGACGAATCGGTTGACAAGATTTTGTCAATATTATCAAGGATCCAAAACAGACACATAAATCGGTCTGCTCCCAGTGAGGATATTCTTTAGCCGTAGTAGCCGGAGGCGGCGGGTTGCCCGTCAAATGGCGTAGGCCACCCCTACTTCCGATGGCCACCTTCATTAATTGGGACCACGCGGGATAGTTATCATGTTGTAGTTTCGTACTGAAATTGATTGGGTGGTTGTTTTCTGCCGGGATTCATTTGAGTATTGTTGCAATCTGGGATGGTAGATACGCCGGAGATTCATCTTCGGAGGTGGATTTGCCCCCAATTAGTTTCGGATCTGCCATTCTTGACAGAATTGTGGGTAGATGATGAGATTATAGGTCGGTTTCGCGAACCACCTGCTCTGATACCATGTTAATGATAGAGAGTAATAAAAAATAGTGAATGATCAGAATATATTTTTATTCTCATCATCTATGGTGTACATATAGGAGATGTGAGGTTTGGTAAGGTAGGTGAAGGAGTAGGAACATAATTAAGTAGTGAGGTTTGGTAAGATAGGTGAAGGAGTAGGAACATAATTAAGTTTCCTACTGTTACAAATTCAGTGACTATTACAAATTCGGCTGCTACTATTACACATTCGGCTGTCTACTATTTTCTACTTTTTTATAATCAACATAAACAAATTTTGAGGTTGGATTGCTGTTATTATGGTTTGAAATGTAGTTTGATTGACACCCTGCTGATAGATTCTCGAGGTTTATGCTCTTTGTTCATCGTTTTCTCGGCATGCCTAAATTTTCTACAAAGCTCATCCCTTTGGAATGATATTCATGTAGAATTTGTGTCTGATGTAAATCAGTTTTTTCTGATTTCGGGCCTGGGGAGTCATTTGGATTTGAGGCTTTCACTGTCCAACGGAAGAAAGAAATCAAGAAACTAAATTCCTTTCAAGAGGAATCTTATTAAGAGGTAATTGACCTACGCTTATGGTTACAATAAAGCCAAATTTTTACTAGTGTAGAAATCAAACTAGCCAGAGCAGTAAAATTCTCTGCGTTCCAAATACTTTGAAATTGAAGTGTTGAATTGGTATACAAGTTTGACTTGTTAGGAATGTAGGCGTTGTGTTTATGTTTGCAGTATCTTTTTTCTTTTCTTCCATAGAACATGAAGCAATGAGCAGAACTGTACCATTTCCAAGTCATATCAGGCTCATGTCCTACCTCTTTTAGCAAAAACTCTTCAATCCCCTCTTGCCATGAAATTTAGGAGCCCTCCAGCAGTAGGTGCTACCAGGAATGCCCAACTCGAAAAGAAGCTGAGACCACAACCTTGCCCTGCCAAATTATTATTATCCATATCCTGGGAATGGCTGTAAATATACCTCTTTGAATATGGAGAGAGCACATGAAGAAATTTTAGCCTTCATTGTTTGTTGCAATTCATGATGCAGTGCCATTCATAGCCATACTTAGGAAATCTGTCTTGATACCCAAGACAGAAATGGTTTTTGCAATCGATGCATTGGTTCATGGACAACTTATCAGCTTGCAGGATGAAAGTCATCGACTCAGGAAACTGGAGTTTGCTGAAACTTGTTGAATGCACCGATTGAATGTGTGTGAGAATTGTGAAATCAAACAGAAAAGCAAAGTAATCGGAATAGAGTTTCTGGGCAAATCAGCCCCCTTTTTCATTTTTCCTTATATCTGTAATCTCTCAATTAACTTACAAAAATGCTACTGCATCACTATTTATACAAGAAGCGTAATAACCACTCAATTACATCGAACCGTTCATTTCTAATGAGGATCGTACGACCACGACTTAACTTCCTTCGCCAGCTTGGATCCATCCAGCCACTTCGCTTGTAACTGTCGTTCCTGTTCATCATTGTCTTCCGTCACATTGGGCTTCACCAGAACAGGGCAACACTCTGCAACATCCACAAGAGCCAACTAATCATCATCAGAGTTCAACATCCTCCCCTCAAGATGAGCATCCCAAAGACTTATCTTGGAGAGAAGATACCAAAAGACAGATGCCGGCAAAGCTTTGGTAAACACGTCGGCAAGCTGCGATTTCGAAGGAACAAAGATAGGTAGGATAAAGCCAGCCTTATACTGGTCTCGCACAACATGGCAATCAATTTCAATGTGCTTGGTGCGCTCATGAAAGACGGGGTTGGCCGTGATATCCAATGCAGCTCGACTGTCACAATGTAGCTGGATTGGAAGCAGAGTGGTGCACTGAAAATCCTGAAGAATATACGAAATCCACTGTATTTCTCGGACAGTGGATGCCATTGCACAATACTCAGCCTCGGCAGAGGAGCAGGAGATCGTTGTTTGTTTCTTGGCCTTCCAAGAGACCAAACTAGAACAAAAAAAGACACAATAACCAGTGACCGAATGGCGGGTTGTCCTACAATTCCCCCAATCAGCGTCACAATAGGCAGAGATCTGGGTAGAAGAAGCACTCGAATAGAACCGCCCAAGAGAAACATGGCTAGATAAGTAACGCAGCAAGTATAAAGCAACTGCCCAGTGAGAATCATGCGGGCTGTGCATAAATTGACTAAGTTATTTCACCGGATAACTGAGATCATGCCTTGTATAGTTCAAATACAGCAAGCGCCCCACCAATCTTCTGTATTTCTCGGGGTTGTGATACGGAGGCGAGGAGTCACAGTCCTCTCCATCAAACTTCAAACCAGGCGAAAAAGGAGTGTTTGCACCTTTGCAGTCCAACATATTTGTATCAAGCAGCAGATATATGATGTACTTTTGCTGATTAATGTACATACCAGATGAGGATCTTGCAATTTCCATCCCTAAGAAATATCTAGCCTCTCCTAGATCTTTAACCGTGAAGGTGGCATCCAGAAAGTTGCGGACTCTGGTCATTTCTGCAAGACTGGTTCCTGTGAGCAGCAGGTCATCAACACAAGGAGGAACAAGTGATAGTCAGCCTAATGTAGAATTAAGAGACAGTGATCATGGTATGGCTGTGAAAGCCATACTGCAGGAGCTTAGAGGTAAATTCCACATTCCATTGCCGGGATGCCTGCTTCAATCCGTAAAGAGACTTGAGTAATCTGCAAACTTGTCCCTTCTTAGCCTTAGTGTATCCAAGTGGAGGATGCATATACACTTCTTCATCAATAGTCCCATGTAAAAACGCATTATTAACATCCATTTGTTGCAAGCTCCACCCCTGGATGCAGCATGAGCAAGAATAAGTCGGACAATCACCACCTTTGCCACCGGACTAAAAATCTCACTGTAGTCTTCCCCTGCTACTTGTGTGTATCCTTTGACTACAAGACGAGCCTTGTAACGGTCAATAATACCATCTGATTTGCACTTTACTTTATATACCCATTTGGAACCGATAGCCCTTTTGTTGGTAAGTTCCCATGTGTGATTCTCCTCAAGAGCATGAATCTCTCTATCCATAGCCTCTACCCACTTTTGGTTGTTACGAGCCTGATTGAAATGTTTTGGTTCAACCACAGTGGAAATATTGGCAAGGAATGTGTAGTATTGTCCAGCGAAGCAGCTAGAGTTGGCAGAAGGACATTTTCTATTTGCAGCACTGGATAAGGCAGTGTGGAAATCATCAAGCCATGCTGGCACGCTTCTGTGTCTCTGACTTCTTCTCAATGGATCTTGCTCTCTGCTCTGAACTGTGATGATAGCTGGATCAGTAGCAATGATGTCTTCACTCGCAGGACATATGGGGGGATCATGAGGATTATCACCTATTGCATCAGATGGGGCAGAAGCCGAAGAAGGTTGAGCAGAATGATCATCAATTTCTACTGAATCGAAACTTGGTGTCATGATGACATCCCTGTCACCTGGTGTCATAGGAAATATTTCTTCATGAAACAAAACATCCCCAGACACAATTATTCTGTTTTCTGAAGGTAGAAACACTTTATAACCCTTTTGGCCTATTGGATACCCCACAAACAAGCCAGCAACAGATATGGGATCAAGTTTATCCTGTCCAGGTCCTTTATGGAGCACAAAACAACTGCAACCAAAAGTTCTGAGCCCTGTGAGATCAGCAGGATGACTATGCAGGGATTCATATTGTGTCTGCCACCCTAAGATTCTGCTTGGCCATCTATTACAAAGGTAAGTTGCTGCAGTATTGCTTCGCCCCAAAAGTTCTTTGATAAGTCTGCATGAATCAAAAGGGATCTGGGTATTTGAAGCAAGGTTCGGTGCTTCCTTTCAACCACTCTGTTCTGTTGCGGAGTATAAGTGCAACTCCTCTGATGCACAATTCCCAGCCTGTGGAAAAGGGCAGCACACTGACTATTAAGGAATTTTGATCCATTATCTGAACGAATGGCTTTGACAGTATGCTGATATTGTGTCTGGACTTGTTTCAGAAACCCCTCTATCAATAAAGGAACCTGATCTTTGTGTTTAAAAAGAAAGGTCCAGGTACACCTTGATTTATCTTCCACAACAGTAAGGAAATATTGGCAATTGCTGATGGAAGGCTGACTATATGGCCCCCATACGTCCATGTGGAATAAATCAAAAGCATTTGTGGTGCTGCTCATGCTGTCAGTAAAAGGTAACTTGCTCAACTTTGAAACAGAACATGTGCTACAAATTTCAATACTTGCTTTCATCTCTTTATTAATTCCATCAGGATACAAATGATTCAATCACATCCATAGACGGATGGCCCAACCGTCTATGCATGGCTACTAGGCTTATTTGTTTACAAACAGCTCTGTTAGACACGCTGTGAACTAGTCCAGTGGGATTTATACGATCTTCAATAGAAATTCTGATCTTGTTACCAGCTTATACAGAGTATTCTAACTCACATGAAGATTTGGATTCGAGGACGAATCCTTCCCAGGAGGGAGGGGATGATGTGATTGTTGGGGGTCCGAGACGAATTTGGATTCTTGCATGGTTTAAAGTAATTGGACCCTACAACGTGAATTATAGTAAAACGCAATTTCGTGGTTTCTTCCAATCAGAGGCACAAACACGTCGGATCGATCTGGAAATTTAACCGGAGTTAGAAGACTCATTGGGCGTCGT
The DNA here is from genome assembly GCA_028565015.1 of Pinguicula moranensis. Classification (NCBI taxonomy): domain Eukaryota; kingdom Viridiplantae; phylum Streptophyta; class Magnoliopsida; order Lamiales; family Lentibulariaceae; genus Pinguicula; species Pinguicula moranensis. Next base: position 5,639 of record JAOWBN010189346.1, on the reverse strand, counting down.
TTTATTCAGAGAAGATCTAGTTTTAACGGTCCGATCGTGAGATATGAATTTCGAAACAGACTATTTTTGTTCATTCACGATCTGCTATTTGCAGCATTGCGCAATCTTGGTTTTATAGGCGATAGGAGGTTGGAACATGTTCTGATCGAACTAGAATTTTACCCAGTGAAAGAGGACTTCTCAATACATATGCTGACAAAAGGAAATCAAATTATAACGGTCCGATGATGAGTTATTATTTTCGGAAAATACTGTTCTCAATTTGGAAGTTGGCACGCGAGTTACTTAGACCAGATAGAACATACAGGGTGTTGCGCGTGTGGGAGGTCACCGCCCCTGCTAGAAGATGCCAAGATGGATATTTATTCTCCTTATTGTGTATATTAATTAAATTAGTCCATTAATTTGTTAGAATTTCAAATTTTTATATAATTATGTAATTTACTACTTTTTAGGGAATAAGTTAGGATAGGCTCAAATAAAGTATAGGGATTAGAATCTAAACCCATTAAAATTGTAGCCTATTTAAAGGTAGATTTTACGCTTTTCAAAAAAGGGGTTTTGACGTTAATTTCATTATGAGCTTTGAGAGAGATCTCTTTGTTTCTTCGAATTTCTATTTTAAAGAGAACTAGGTTGCATACATCTTAGAATACATATAAAGGTTGATCTATGATATTCGTTTATCATAGAGTAGATCCTCGGGTATGCGTTTGATTGAACCTCTGGTTTACATTCGTTTCTAGCGTAGCAGTTGGCTAGGGGTTGATGTTCCATGTTTGATTGGATTTCTACGGCATAATACGCTTCTTCCATCTCCGTTCTTTTTCATCAATCTATTTCGTGTAACTTTTTGTTGTGTTGCACAATTTATCCTTTTATTTTTTGTTAATTTCGAAATTCGCTTGATTCATGTATTTCTCTTGATACAAGAATAAGTTCTCGATTTCACGTTTATATTCCGCTAGCAAAAATTCACATCACAAGCCAACGTTATTTGCGCGGATTTATTGTCAGGAAATAGAAGTGAGAAATTAGAGAAAGAGCCGAAGATGGAGGCGCACTTCTCATATTCAGATTGGGAGCAATTGGACATAGCAGGAATTGGGCCGAACAAGGGACTGACCGGCCCAGACAACAATCAATTGAGCCAGAGAGTTCGGACTGAGGATGGGCTTCTGGCAGCCAGTTCGGATATGCAAGTAAATTTGCCGCAGTCGCGCCGAAAATTCATCACCCTCTGATCAAGATAATTATGCGGTACTTACAGAGAGTCCGTGATCATCTGATCAAGATAATTATGTTTTTTTTGTAGGTAATCCATGCATCCTGTTTCTTTCAACTCCACAGTTCTACGCAGACTTGTCCTATTGGACCACGATCCCCCAATGGGGGCCCGCCTACTTCGGTATCCTTCGGGCCCTTGAATCTTTCGGCTCACTGGGCCCTCCGACTAATCCAGGATAACAGCGCCACGTACTTTTCCCACTGGGAATCGATCCACCGACCTTTGGGCAAGCCCTGAGAATCGACGATCTCATGCACCACTGAGCTAGTGGGCGCCGCCGTATCAAGATAATTATGTGCATATCTTGAATATGTAAGCTTTTGCTAAACTGGGTCCACAGATAGGGTTGCACCCAATCTGTGAGTTAATCTGGGCTCATTTGCCTTATTTTTCTTTTTTAATAAAATTTTAATTATAAAAACAACAACTTCATTTATACATAAATTGTCTCTAGACTATAGTGGATATTGCAACGATATGACGTCGCTTCTTCGTGGTTTGGAATTTGGATAAGATGAGCATTCAGACAATTTATTTATGCCCATTAATAAATAAAGAAAAGAAAAAGAAATGCTGTCTTTAATTTTTTGGTACTGCATGGTGTACGCTCACTCTGTAACACAGTAAACTGTACGAGCGTTTGTACCGCACGGCGTTCTGAATCAAGTGCCCAAATCCGTTAAATTATTGACCAGAGTTCCGATATCACTTTTGCTCCACCACAAACACGAATTCACGAATTGATTGCGTACAAGCATGAAACAAGTAGGACGATTCAAAGACATCGAAAGACGATAGAGAAATGCATTCGGAGCACTTCAAATCCATATCCCTTCCCCTTCCCAAGAATCCATAATTTCAACCCGACAGCAAAAACAGATCAGAATTCAGAATCAGATCCAACCCTTCTTCCTCTCTTACCCTCGATTTGTTTCTGCAAATTTGTTCAAGATGATGCACATGACTTTTTACTGGGGCAAAACAGTCACGATCCTATTCAATTCATGGAAAACGGATTCGTGGCTCAGTTATTCTCTGTCCCTATTTGCCTGCTTCCTCTTCTCCCTACTATACCAGTACCTGGAGGACCTCCGTATACGGATCAAGCTCCTAAAGAAGCCGCACCACGGAGGCGCCGCCACCCTCGATTCCCCTCTGCTCGTCTCCAAACTGACCGGGCGGCGGTTGTCCCCATGGCGATTGGCGTCGGCGATCTTTTTTGGGATCAATTCTGCGATCGGATATCTGCTGATGCTGGCGATTATGTCTTTCAACTCTGGCGTGTTCTTGGCGGTGGTGGTGGGGCTGAGCGTTGGGTATCTGATATTTAGGGGTGGGGAAGAGGATCTGGCGGATCTGGATAATCCATGCGCCTGCGCTTGAGCGATTTGTACTCTGTTCTCCTTTGACTCCTGATCTTGGAAAATGCTGTGTTGTACTGTACATTTGGGATAGAGTCAAAAAAGTTTACCTTATCTTCGATGTTGCGCTTTTTTTTTGTTCTTCGTGTACGTGTGAATTGTGATGTATGAATTGTGTTTACTTTTCTCCACACTTGCTTTAGGTGGCCTATCAGTGAAAAGTAATAGGAATTCGTAGAGACTAGAGCATGGAATATGGATTGGTTTTGTTTTACCTCATGATCTTTTAGGATTCAATTCACGAAATACATGAGATTCTGTAACTGGAACTGATCAGACCACAAGGGGGTAAGAGATAGTACACAGCAAGGCCAGATATAGCAAAATATTTGAAGTGTCCAATAAAAAAATTAAGTCAAAGTTTTTGAAGTGGTATGGGACTCAGATGATGGGGCTGGGGGCTAGGGCTAGGGCTGCCCCCTAGATTTGCTAGTGACATACTGTAGAGGTGTTTTGCAAAAAATAGAACATTGTCGCTTTGGCCGAGTGGTTAAGGCGTGTGCCTGCTAAGTACATGGGGTTTCCCCGCGAGAGTTCGAATCTCTCAGGCGACGACTTCAATTTATTTTTATTTCTTTTCAATTTCAATATTGGCCGTCTACCCAATTAGTACACTTCTGAGAGTGGTGAGAGTCTGTCCATTTTCTTACAGCATTATGCTCTAATTAATGATCGACTTTCATCCACTCTCAAAATCAACGTTAAGAAGTTGCCTGACGGTGGGTTGGCCCTGCTCACTTTTCCGGTAACAGGTAAGGTAAACGACCTCCGTCACTATCAGTCGTTACCCTGTTATCGAAGCAGAGTAGTGGTGCGGAACTACCACTATCAACATTAATTTTAATAAAAAACGATAGCAGTGATGACAGACAATTTGTCTGTCACCACGGCCACCGCTAGAATAGTAGTGGCTAATTTTTGTTTTGGCAATGTCGATAGCAATATAATGGTGACAAATACAAAAAATTTGCAATTATATTCATAGTGTCCGTGCGACATCTACCTTCAACTGTATTCAAACCATTCGTTCCTAATTTACCATATCCTGACGGCTACTCATCCCAATAATGAATAACCCATGCCATCATAAAATATGGTATCTAACTATCTATCTATTGATCTACGCCGACAAGCTAATTAAATTTATTGTTTCCAACTCCAGGGGCACAGCACAATTTGTTAAACATCTCTATATCAATCTCGGAGACATTTTTTTCTCATTTTTTGTTTCTTTTCTTTTTCTTTTTTTGCTAGGGCTTCGGAGACTTCATTTTACATTGGGGATCGGACAAAGTTATTAGCTTGGGTTGGGCGGATACAACAACACCCGTAAAACCTGCAGAAGATATACAAGTCGCACAAGTTTTCTTTGCTTCATCAATTATTGCTACAGTGAATACTCAAACGAAATTGAATGAAATGCTCTCTAGCACAGGGGGCGGAGCCAGAGCCCAGAATTTCAAGCGAGATGGGACCTGTTTTTTAGTAGAGTAGATATAGGATGGTTTGAATCAAGTCCTGTAACTCAAGTGGTGAGAACTACACTTCACAAATGGGAGGTCCAATGATCGATACCCACCTGGGTCGCAAAATGGAAATGACCTCTTTGTATAATTACAATACCCCCAGACCCCAACTTAGTTGAGAATATACTGGGTAAAGTTGTGTTTATATAGGCTGGTTTGAATCTGGTCCAATCGGTAAAACTATTAAAAAAGTTAAAACAAATCAAATCAATCTATAAAAAAAATACAGGATTATTTTAGATAATATATTTTAGACAATATTATTTTAAAAATAATTATATTAATTAACTAAAAAATATATATTATATTAAAAAAATATCTAAAATTAATATATATAAGAATTTATTAAAATGAATAATTAATCACAAATTGTTATGGTGTAGTAGTAAATGATAATTTGACAACCCAGGTTCGAGTACTAAGAGTCTCCTTTTGTCATTATTTATTCTTCCAAAATGTAAGGAAATGCTAGAAACATAATTCGAATCTTGTGGCCTCAAAAATTAACAACTTTCCCAACTGACCTAAACAATCAATAGTTAATATATGTATCCAATATCATTATAATATCTTAAAGGGCCTCAAAAATTAACAACTTGATAGTTAATATTTGTATCCAATGTATTATTATAATATCTTAAACGGTACTAAATTAAAATAAAATAAAATTTCATGAAACCCACATATCCAGAATTGTGGTCGAAGGTCGGGTCCAATCAGGTCCACCCGCTGTACCCGACCCGTTCGGGCCACCACTGTAGCATTGAAAGAACGTGGACGCTCTGACGCTTTATGTTTACTAACGAAGAGTCGAACAAACCGACGCTTTATAAAAATGAAGTGATCCTCCGCTCTTTTATTTCAACTTCCCATCCCATTGACCAAACAAAACAGAAGTGCTGAATAACAGAAACCCAATATGTGGGCCTCTTGTTTCAGCTTCATTTCCCTCTACAGCAGCTTCCTACGCCGCTCTGTTACGGCGGCGGGTCTATGCTCTCAGACGCTGTCCGTCGACGACGACGGAACCATCATTCATTTCTGGGGCCCACCGTCCGCCGCCGCCGCGAAGCCCACACTCGTCCTCATTCACGGATTCGGCCCGGCGGGAATCTGGCAGTGGCGACCGCAAGTTACATTCTTCGCAAAAAAATTCAACGTCTACGTCCCAGACCTCGTCTTCTTCGGTGAATCATTCACAAATTCTCCGGAGAGGTCAGAGATTTTTCAGGCAGCGTGCGTCGCGAAACTCCTGAAGAAGCTTGGGATCCCCAGGTCAAAAGTCGTCAAAATTGCATTCATTTATTAACTCACCCGTGATCCGAGGATTCTGATATTTGTAGGTACTCGGTGGTCGGTACTAGCTACGGTGGCTTCGTGGCCTATCGCATGGCGGCGATGTGG
>JAOWBN010189335.1:0-15952 GCA_028565015.1 Pinguicula moranensis | reverse complement strand
TTCACAAAATCATGCAATTAACATCTAATTTAATCAATAAACATCAATAATTGATTAATTAGATTATTAATCAATTCCCAATTGACTAATGATTAACTAAAATTTAAAATTCACAATTGAGAATTTTAATTTATCAAAAAATGGGCATTCTTAGAAATTAATGCAATTAACTATTAATAAAGCTATCCCATAATTTTATTTGCATTAATTAATCATCAATTAAACCCAATTAGATCAAAATCAACTATAAAAGCGAGTCAAGGTATCTCAAATCACACATTGGGGTTTTTTAAATTACTTGATCAAACTTGCAATTGAATACATAATTCTGCAATTCACACATTCAATTGCATAATTCAACTCCCAATTGAATCAAATTAATCAAAACCCAAAAATCCCTAAATCTTGGGTTCATGAACAATTCGAATTTTTCAAATCCATAATCAATTAAACGTTTAATTATGCAATTCCAGCCACTAATCACATAAGTAAATCACTAATTGAAGCAATTTGAACAAAATAAAAAATTCCTAAACTAGGGTTCTTCGGACACAAACAGGATTTTTGGATTTTTCGAAATTCAATCACAAATGCAATCCAATATCACGAATTCAACTCAAAGAACACGAATCAAACATGTAATCCAGGCTCCGATACCAATTGTAGAATTTAAGGTTCGATTTCTAAATTTTTTGAAAACTTACAAATTTGGAACGAAGGTGAAATCGAGTTCCAATACCATGTAACTCATGTTCTAGAAGCTGAAGGAAACATGAACTTACCTCATAGTAGTCAAAAACGAAGACCCGCCGGAAAATAAAAAAAAACCTGTGAGATTCAGGGATCACAAAAGTTCTAAATTAAGCAACTCGCTACAACGTTCACTCCCTAGATATTGAAGAGGCTGTTAGACCCCTGAAATCCGGAAACACAATTGCAGCCAAAGAACCACGGTGATGAACCGTTCGATCGGAATTGCGAAGATGAAGATGACGATAACTTCTCGTACGCGTGTTTCTTATCTCGACTGAACGATCTTTTATTCTTCTCATTTGGGCTCACGACCCAAATGGAATTTAAGTCATTGGTCTCGAGTTAAACTCGAGCCCAATTGCAAAATAATGATTTGGATTTGATCGTATTAAACCCAATTAAATTGCAATTGAATTGGGTGGTCTCACCAGAACCCAATTAATTTTTGTCCGTGAAATTCGCCAATTATGTCTCACATAATTAATTAATTCTTCAGCTCGCCAGATAGAGCGACTCAATCGGATCCATATGCAAATCGGTACTATCATAAGCGGCATCTAACAATACATTATGATCCAATATAATATAGATACATCGTGATCCTATAACCCATTTTGTATTAATTCTTTTATCACTTAATATCCAATAATTAATGTCAAGCGTATGAATGTGTCATCCTTAACTATTAATGGACTAGAGCAAAATGGCTCTATTAAATTTCAGTGTTTCTATTTAGTGAAGTTGTTGGAACTCAATACATTAAATGACGCAATGCATATTGGGTCACAACGAAAATAACCTCTTTGTATACTTACAAGGGTAAGGCCGCGTACATCTGACCCCCTAGACCCCAACCTAGTTGGGAATATATTGGGTACGTTGTTGTCGTTGTTGTTGAGTAGTGCTCAAATATGATGCCTGTAACACGTCCCTCAAGATCCTTATACAACCTAATTATAACCGGTATATCAATATCATTGCGCTCATTAACAATAATTGTTGATATAAAAAAGAGAATTAAAACTATCATCCTTCAGTTCTTGAAGTAAAGCTTTAGAACTAGAGACGAGATTCATTGCACTCAAAATATCAAGAAACTTAAGTTGCAAAGCTCGACAAAGCATACCAGTGACACCTAAAATCTTTTGCTTCATGTGTAAGATGAATACAAAGTTGAAAGTCTTTAACATTTCCAAATGCTTATGAGCTTTGCCACGTGCAGGATTAATATAACTTTCCCCTCGTATGCCCGTACAAAGTACAATCACGAAATCATATATGTCAAGTAAATCACATAATGAAGCATAAAGAGAACTCTAACGAGTTTTTTCAGGTCAATGCTCAATACCCAACCTTTTGTTTTATTAACCATGGTGTCCAAAATCATTTTTGGTCCCGACTAATCCATGAGATCAATGCAAGGCGACCACCCACATGGATAAACTTAATCTCATGCCTTCAGAGAATTATCCTACCTAGGGCCCGCTATCGTGGCCACAATGAATTATTTACACCAGTGAGAATTGAACCCTAAACCTCTTGAGCATTTCAGGATGCACAATACCTAACTGATCAACCCCTTTACTTGTAGCACATTCACCTTTAGCTATCGTTTCTGCAATCTTAATAGTATGAGTAGAAAGTAACTGACTATGACGCTTAGGAGAAACAATAACATAATTTGCAATAGCAGTTCATCCTTGAAAGAAACACCAAACATCATCTAATTTTTCAGCATTAACAACCAATGCTAATTGCAATCTATGCTCAAAACTATGAGTGTGATATGCATAAGGGCATTCTCTACAAAAAAAGAGTTTGTAATCTATCACCGAAGCCCGACATATTTCTAGCCCCATCATACCCTTGACTCTACATATTGCATAATTGTAAGTCATGCTGGCTCAATAGCAACATAGTGTTCTTAACATAAATAATTTTGAAGAAACGTTCTTTCAAAATGCTACCAGTATCAACAAATCTCAACACAATAATCATTTCCTGCCTATTTGCGATATCATTTACTTCATCTACTAGAGTACAAAATTTCGCACCACCGATCTCCTCATGTATTGTTTTTCTTATTCTTTCAACAAAAATATGCATAATCTCCTTTTGAATCTTTGGTAAAATATATGTGGCAGAAAGAGCATATTTCTCAACATTAACATCCAAATCACCATTCATTGTTATCAATAATTTAATCAATTTAACAAGATTGTGTCCTCTCAATGCACAAGCTTGGAGAGTAAGCTATTGGATGCTTTCAACTGTGGCCATAAACTTCAATCATCTTTTCACTTTTGGTCACAATGGATCCATCACTCTGCCAATATGTTGATCTCTCTCAATATCATTCATTTGACCCACAACATTGTTATGGTAAGAATTTTTCTCTCTAGCATCCTGGAGCAATGAACAATTTTTTCCATCATTAACACGTTTCCAACTTAAGAGTTCAATAAACGTAAATGCATTATGAGTATTATTCCCATCATCAAATAAAAAGTACAGAAAATAATAGCAATATCCTTCGTGGGTGAATACTCAAACCAATGATACTGTTTGATCCAAAATTTTTGAAATTGATGCTTTTGTATTCCAACCTATGCCCAAGGATACACCTTCAGATCAAGTTGAATTTTTTTTTCTTTATATAATCTCACCTCATTACATCTATATCATTAGAAGTATATTGATAAATTGGCGTTTGTTTGCTCGGTGTTCAAGATTAGCAATTTCAATTTTCACACTAGTAGGATTACATTCGGGAGGAAGAGGAGTAACTTCATTTTCTGCTATAGCAATATCATGCTCATGAGGAGGAACAACAACTTCATTTTCTACTCTTTGCGATTGAGAATGGTAATCCTTACTTGAAGAAGTTTGCTTTCTTTGGTAGAATGAATCAATAGTTTTTGGTTTCTTCACTTTTTGATGGACATCCATCTTTTATCACTATATGGGTTGATACATGTTTGGTTAGGAAAATAAAATAAAACTTAGAAAGCCAATGAAATCATCCAAATGCCTAAATGTCGTGTAATATAACTAAGTAAACAACATACAAGCGCCGTGAATTAGATGTTGTTTCATTTCCGAAGTCCATTTGAGAAATGAGAACATGAGGAAACAAGGGATGCAAAAGACCTGAATATTAACAGGATATAACAATGCACTTTTCATTGATCAAAACAGTAACTTTAGTTAGGCTAGAAAAATATAGAACCATTGCACCAAAATAATATTAATTTCCAAGGTTAAAAGAGTTGCGCCAACATCCTGATTGACATCCTAAGAGCGGTTCATAGATCATAATGTTTATTAATGTGGATCTAAATCCAAATCTGTTAGAACGTATCTAACAAATACGATAACAGATTCATATCTTTTGCGAAAACATATATAATCGTATTTTTTCAGTTGATTATATCATGAACAAAGATCGAGAGGCTACCAGAGTTCTTGTATAATCCACATACTCAAATCTCTCCTCTAGAGATGATGAAGCAACAATTCGAGAGAATTTGTTATGGGTTCTCAACACATTAAAATTCTATATCTTTCATGTCTTAAAAATAGGTGCACAACGCAACCTATTTATATGAGCACCAAATATACAAAATTCTTCAATTGTAATCAAGTACAATCAAAGAAAACATTAACCACTGTTTCTTTGACCAACAAGTACAATTAAATCAAAGAAAACATTTCCAACATTTTTTTGACCAACAGCTTCCACTCGGCTACATAAGCCAAAATACAATCTTTCAAATCTCTCGATGCTTCATACGAGAAGTAAGTCGTGCAACCAAAAAACAACTAATAGTATCATATTAAGTTACCATTTAACTAACATTATACTTTCAAAATAACGATATCCCAAATTCTCTTCGCATCGTCTATAGCTGCATATCTCTTTAAGCTATACAATATTTGATTACATATTTAATGTAACCGCCATGATAAATATGATGAAGCTAGAAAGATTGTTTCTTAGACGCTAATGATTATCCATATCGACTTGACTATTTTTCTAGCATAGTCCGTTGGACGGTATAGATCATAGCCCTTCGATAACATACTAAAGTAGCTTCATCAAGCCTCAAGTTCAAACCATAGCTCTAAGTCAAAGAGAAACATTAAGTGGACAAATGTATATTCGTGTGATCACACAATGACAATCAGAGGATTCTTTTGTCATTTCTACAATGGTCGTTATGTAGCACACACAATATGATATGTGTGTCATGGTACGACTCCCACTTAGGTGGGCATGCCACTTACTTATACCATGCGAATCATAGCCTTTGATAAGTACACTCTGTCTTTATCCTCAACATTCGGCTTTAAAACTTTAATGTGAAAACCCAAACATTTCATATTTGATTCACTTAGAATTTTATTTCAAACTTACTGAAGCAACTATACAAAATACTTATCAATCTCATCCTTCATGCTACGGAAATATAAGGGCGATTACCCATGTGATAGGGTTAATCATAAAGCTTTATGACATTTATTGTGCCTTATTATTGATTGCATACACCAAAGTATTGCTCAGAATGAACGAAAACTTTGATTTCATTTAATAATCAATTGTTACAGAAACATGCCCTTGTCATCTACAAGATGCGATCAAATCCAATGTAGTCCTAGACTCATGACATGAGCTCTAAACACATCTCTAGAGATGAGTTTGGTTATCAGATTAGCGATCATCTTGTTGGTAGGAATATACTTGATACAAATATTCATTTTGTTGACAGCATCTCAAACAAAGCCATATTTTGTTTGGATGTGCTTTGAATTTCTATGGAACTTTGAGTCCCTAGCAAACTGAATTGTTGCAGTATCATTACAGTTTAGCTCTACGGGATCATCGGGCCTCGATGTCAAATTGAGGTACTGTAGAAAGCTTCTGAGCCAGAGTGCCTCTTGCATGGCTAGACTACACGCGACATATTCTGCTTTCGTACTTGACAAAGCAATGTAGTCTTTTTTCTTTTTGCACCAATATATAACTCCTCCACCGAGGACATATGCTTTGGTTGACTTGGACTCATCCAAATCGCCTCCCCAATCAACATCTATGTATCTTCTCAGTCTCATGTCTCCTCCATGATAGCATAGCACTTGATCGGTCATTCCACGGGGGTAACAAAAGATCATCTTGACTGTTTGCCAATGAGCAGGCCCCAGATTACTTTGGAAATGGCTCACCAACCCAACCACAAAACAGATGTCAGGTTGTATACATAATATGGCATACATCAAACCCCCTATGGAACTAGCATAGGGAATATTGCCCATTTGTTCTTTTTTCTTATTTGTTTTCGAGCATTGATCGAGGTTTATTGCCAGACCCTTATCAACAGCGGTGTCAATGGGTTTGAAGTATTGTATCTGGAATTGTTCTAAGATTTTATTTATGTATGCTTGTTTGGACAAACCCAACGATTTCTTAGAATGATTTTTGTAGATCTCCACACCTAGAACATACCTAGCTTAACCCATATACTTCATCTAAAAGATGGAAAATAGCTACTGCTTAATGTCGTTGATCATCGACATATAAGGAAAAAAATATCATTCCTTCCTTTGTCATTAGGACATACACGCAGTGGTCTTCATCTACCATTGTGAAACCATACGAATTAATGGCTTTATGAAATTCAAAGTACCACATTTTTTAGACCATATATGGATCTTTTAAGACGACATACTTTGTCATCTTTTTCTTTTGAGACAAACTAAACAAGTTGATTCCTATAGATCTCTTCCTTAGGTGTTCATTAAGGAAGACATATTTATATTCATTTGGAATAGCTCAAGATCCAAATGGGCAACCAAGGGCAAAAGTAGGCGAATAGAAGAAATTCTCACCACAAGAGAAAATATCTATTCATAATCTATATCCTCGAATTGGGTAAATCCTTTTGCCACAAGTCAGGCTTTGAACTTGTTGATTAATCCATTCACACCGCATTTAACTTTGAATACCCACTTGCATCCAATCGATTTTTGGCAATGTGGTAGATCAACACTTTTCCAAACCTCATTTGTTTGCATCGAGTCCATTTCGTCCCTCATGACACTTAGTCATTTTTTCTATCGGGTGAGTCCATAGCCTCGTTATAAGAGGTGGACTCTTCTATTTCCAAAGGAGCGCAAAAGAATACATTTTCCTTGATCTAAAAATATTGTCGATGAATTTTTCTGCATTGACTCTTTCGGATAACAGGATCTTCTACTTGCCTGGTCTGGGTTTAACTCCTACTTGCCTTTTGGCTCATGGGCCTTATGGTGTGAGAAGGGTCGCTCCAACCAACCCTAGGGTTTTTGGGGCTAGTAGTCACATCTTCATGGCCTAAATTTTGAGAACCAATCTCGTTTTTAAGCATGAAAGGTTGAAGACTTACCTCTCTTTCATGTTGACCCTCAATTGACAAGTTCCACCTTGAATAGGGGGGATTTCACTATTCGGGGTAGTTTGTTGAAACATACTCCGCCCCACACCAAGAGATAGTGACAGGTCATACTGTAATTCATACCACTGACCGTCCTATTTGATTTCATCAATAGTTAGGAAATGATCCTTTAGAAATTCGACATTGCGACTGTCGATTTCAGTTATGCCCCTATTTGGGTGTTCGCCGAACACCACATGTCCTTTTGAATGTTAGGGTTATCGAATGAACACCCTCTTGGTCACTCTTGGACTAAGTTTGCCATGCTGATGGGTTTGGTTGTGTGCATAGCCTGCTGAACCCCATGGTAGGATATAATTCAAGATTTTCTTCCTTCCGTTCCACAACTCATATGGAGTGGGGCGCAAACTCTTGCTTGGTACTTGATTGATAATTTATGTTTCCATAAACAACGCATCTTCCCAAATGTTAATGAATACGTCGGCTTGTGCCATCATAGACTTAACCATGTCAAGCATGGTACGATTCCAACATTTTGGAATACTGTTTTGTTGCGAGGTATAAGGAATGGTAAGTTGCCTTACCATGCCCTTTTTTCTTCACAATACTTATTGAACATATAAGAAAGGTATTCACAATCGTGGTTAGTTCAAAAATCTCAACTTTTTGATCCAACTAGGTCTCTACTTCTGCTACGTAGCATTTGAACACATCAAGTGCTTAGTGGCGATGAGACAATAGATACACGTGTCCGAAACGCAAATAGTTATCTATGAAGGTAATGAAATAAGAAGTCTCATGGCGTGCTTTCACACTCATGGATCTACAAATGTCAGAATGAACTAGATCTAAGGGATTTGAAGCTCGAGAAGCCTTACAGAAAGGCTTCTTACTAGCCTTGTCAGCTAAATAATGTTCACACACATGCAACTTACCCAAAAGTTGGTTTAATAGACCGCACTTAGCAAGTTTGTTTAATCTATCTTGGCCAATGTGACCAAGTCTACCATACCATTTAACAGATTCGGAAGTTATATTAATGTCAGAAACTAAGGCAATGGATGAATTATCTCTGTAAATATCATCCAAATCAAGAACGCAAAAACCATGTTTATATAAACCGTGACCAAACACATCGTCACCGTACACAATTTTCAATCCACTAGGACAGAAGTTAAATGAAAAACCTAAATGTAGCAAAGAAAAAATTGAAACTAAACAACAACAAACTCCCGATACATAAATTGTGTCATGTAATAGTAGAGTGTTTCAGCTACGAAGTTGGAGCTCATAGGTGCTAATACCAATGACATACTCTTTACTGCCATTTTCCATGGTTACGCTTTGTGTTGCGGTGCCACAGCGATGAAACTTGATAAAATCAGCACGATCATTCACTATATGTTAGCTCGCTCCCGAATCCACAATCTATTTAGAAAAGAAATTAGCAACTAATGCATGGAAGTAAACGCATAATTTGGGATTATTGGGAGTGAAATGCATCTTTTTTGGTTCAGAACAGTTCTAAAAAAATGACATTTCTTTCCGCAATTATAGCACTTCACGCGAACCATATTCGTGGGGTCATATGCCTTTGGTTGTTTAGCGATATTCTTTCTTTGGGGAGAGGGGTTCTCAGTTTTTTCACTGGCTTGCCAAACCTTTTGTTCATCTTAGGTTTTTACCCTTAAGTAGCAAAACCTTTGGCAAAGGATGCAGAAGCTCGTAAGGTTTAATACTCAAATTTGAGGTGCTTAACTATATCAACAAATATTTTGATGTTCACATTCTGAGACATCATAGTTTTCAAAAGGGATCCACCGTCTGTCCTGCCTTTCATCAGGTGAATGAATCATATTGATTACCTGTTCGAACTCACAAATTTCGATCCCACAAGCCTTGAGATCATGCAACATTGAACTCATAATACGGAGGTGTTCCAGTACAGATCGACTCGAACCAATTTTGTATTGAAGCCAATTTAGGTACAAGGTACGAAGCCTTATAGCTGAAGTTTGGTCGTATACCTCTTTGAGTTTGTCCCAGATGGCCTTAGTCGTGGGTATCACATCGTACATGCCAATAAGAACGTCATGCATGCAATACAACATAACATAGCAAACACTACGATCCTTCTTGGCCCATGCTGCATAGGTTGTTTCAGTTTTCGCGGGTTCCTACATGGTAATTTTTTTTCCTACATGGTAATGTGTTAAAGGACATCTTTATGTGCATGAGATATTGAATCTTCTTTGACCAGATATCATAGTGAACTTATCATTGGATGAAAGGTCGACTATCATGCTTTGAGGTGCCACTGCTGCAAGTATTTTTTAAGTAGGACATTATGTACAATTTTAAAATTAAATTTTCGCTAAGGAATTTTGATTATGTATTACGTTCAAAAATTTTGCTAAGTTCATAATTATCACATCCTACATAACCAGAAATTTTTAGAAAAATCTAATTTTCATGTATTGAACTAAAATTCAAACAAAAATACACAGTAACAGATACAACCAAATAAATTGGCACTTAGAATTATTAATTATAACAACTCAGTGGATTTTTACTGGAAAGCATTTTTAACCTAATTTGTTCTAGCAAATTTTTTTTGGCACAAATTAAATTGTTAACGCATAACGGTTCAATTTTCTTTTAACACATAGTTAAAAGAAGAATTTCAAATCCATCTAAAGAATATAAAACTGGTCAGATTGGATCCTATCTGATTCGATAAGCACCCAGGTAGCTGATGAAGATACTAAGTCCCAAATCATAGACCAACCTCCTAGACAGTGTTGCCATTTCTCGTGAAGAGCCCAGATTTCTGGTGGAGTCACAACGGTCCTACTTAAAAATTAGCCTTAAACAACCCTCACGAGCAGGATTAATGCGAATTTATTTTGATATTCAAATTTAATGGTAATATGATTTTGATTACCATCAAACAAATTATTAACACATAGTTAATAATTATTTGTTAAATATTTTTTTATATGTTTGTTTAGAAACTAATTCTAAAAAAAATATCATAAACAAGCTTAATTTCATAACATATAGTCAAACAAGCATGCTCTAAATTTAAAGAAATATCTCTAATTAAATCCTGATAATGTATGCTAAGAATTAAATAATTGTACTTGACAAATAATTCATAATCATGCATACTAGAATTAAAATTCAATTCAATAGATAAATTGATCTTGGACCTATTTAAAAAAATATTTAACAGATAAATAAACGATTTTGCTCTAAAAATTGTGTTTGGCTGCGATATCTAAAAAAATTGGTGGCCCAAATGTTTTTATTATTATTTAATGTCAATTGCGCCGCCCTAAAAATACAGACCAATTAAAAAATATAGTTGAGCGGGTAAACAAATAACCGAGCCACCAATTTATTTATTTATTTGACTCTAAAAGCCAAATTTGGTAGGGTTTCAACATTTAGTCGAAAATGTGGGCATAGGTGGACGAAATCGACGACTTCGTCCATGTCGTCGTAACCTCGAACGGTCGTGCGATTCGAACGATTGTGCCATCTTTCTTTCAAATCCGATCTGGTTTCACCGCTCTGGTTTGTTATGTCTTTTGTCCCATCGCTCGCTTGTGCCTAAATCTCGCTGATTTTGGCGTTCTTTTGCCTTCGCCATCGTCGCCATAAAAACATGCCCAAGTGATGAAAACGTCATCTCTTCGTCGTTCCTCCTCCCCCATGCCTTTTAATCGGTATATTCGCAAGATTTCTAAAAAACATCCATCGCTATTTCGAGATTTGGATCGCAAATATGTGGCACGTGACTTACACGTGCCACCTCGAGATCTAATTTTAGGCTGAGTTCTTCGTCCGATTCATGAATTAGCCATTGATGAGGAGGCGGAGACCGGTGACGTGCCATTACGCGAGTGGTTGGTGGTGCGTGACTTGCACGCACAGCTCTGATGGGTTTGCAACGGGTCAATGATGGTGAGGAGTTTTTGTGCGACACATGAACTCAAAAATGCGATCGTCCTGCAGATCTGATGTAGCACGTGACGTCAGCGTGCTGGGTTTCAAGCTCAATTTGTATGGCGCATAACGTACACACGCCGACTTGAACGACAGTCGGGTAGCTATCGGCAACATGCAACAGTCAATTACGAAAATTGATGCAGATAGTTTTACCGGAAAATTCATGATAGCAAATATGGATTAGTTATACTTTAAAATCAATTGGGTTATAATCATATTCGAAAGGTGGCTTTGATACAACTGTGGATCTAAATGTATATCTATTAGAACGTATCTAACAAATACGATAACAGATTCGTACCTTTTGCGGAAGGTATAGAACCGTAGTCATTCAATTGCTTATATCACGAATAGAGATCGGGAGGTTACCTGGGTCCCCGTAGTCAAATCTCTTTTCCAGAGATGGTGAGGTAGCAATTCGAGAGAATTTGTTCTAGGTTCTCAACAATGATAAATCTGTATCTTTCGTGTCTTAAAAATAGGTGCACAACACATCCTATTTATAGGAGCACCAAATATACAAAATTCTTCAATTGCAATCAAGTACAATCAAAGCAAATGTTTACCACTGTTTCTTTGACCAATAGATACAATTAAATCAAAGAAAACGTTTCCAACGTTTCTTTGACCAACAATTAACTAATTCCAAGCCAAAAAATAGGTAGAGTGCATACATATATAAGACTAATTTGCTTAAACTTAGGGCATGTTTTGTACCTATAATTTTTTTCTCCTTTTGTTTCTCTTTTTACTTCTTCCTTTGATTCTACTTTTCATTTTAATTTTATAATTTTTGAGTGTTTGATAAAACTATAAAAAAAAAAAATTAAAAAGTTATTGAATTATTATTTGTAATCAAATTTATAAGATAAATAAGTGCCCATTTTTTACTGCTATTTTTTCAGATTATTTTTCTCATTTTTAAAGATTATTTCAAAAATAGTGTTTTAAAACTCAACTTCTATTTTTTTATAGTCAAAACTCCTTTTTTCAGAAGTAAGTAGGAGACTACTTTTTTTATACTTCTATTTTTAATGGCAATTTCATAAATAAATTAAAGTTATTTTATCAAATTTAAATTTAAACACTATTTAATCATTTTATAAATTTTGATTGCAAGTACTATTTCAACAATTTTTTCAATTTTTTCAATTTTTTCATATTTTACCAAATACTCAAATACTACAAAATTCAAAGGAGAAAGAGAATAAACAGGAAAATCAAAAGAAGAAGTGAAAAGAGAAAATAGCTATGGACACAAAACATGCCCCTAAATAGTATTTATAGTTAAATTTAGTAAGATAACTTTATTTATAAAAATGCCATTAGTATGAGAAGTAGAAAAAAATAGTTTAGTACCTACTTCTGAAAAAAGGAGAAATAGAAGTAGAAGTGAAATTTTAAAATACTATTTTTGAAATAATCTAAAAAAAGGAGAATGAGAAAAATAATCTGAAAAAATAGTGGTACGAAAGAGGCCTTAGGCAAAACAAATATTTATGGATTGGAATTTTGAATTCCAAAGTTGGATCGGATCGGAATTACACTCATCCTTTCAATTTATAATTCGGCTTGGATTGAGAAAATGTTCGGAATTTCTGAATTTCCAATTTTTTGAAAATCTGTTCAGTGTAAAGTACTATTTTTTTTCAAATTTCCGAAATTTTTGAATTTTTGAATTTTTTTAGGGTTTTCAAATTTTCGGTTCCGTTTGAAGTATTATTATTTTGGAACAAATATGGGGGGAGTTTCAAAGAAAGAAACATTTGCATTTGTTGGGATGAGAGATGGAGTTGTTATTTTGATCAATTAGTTTAGGGTTTATACTTAAAATTGTCTTGGTTATTAGATGACTGAAGGAATAGATTTTGCATGTGGTTCTTCCAATAATTACTATTTATTGTATTGTGTTTTGTTGTTGATGTATGGTGGTGTACTTATAAGTGGTTGTGCCTTTATGAGTTCTTACTCATATGTTGGGAACCTTTCAGAGGTGTTTGCACCACTAGCTTAGAATGTTACAGGAGGTGGGACAGGCTGGACAACATATAGATGGAATGATGTTGAAATTTATTATTTATTATTATTATTACTTTTTTGAAATTTGGATTTTTTGAACAAATTTTTTGAAATTTTGAATTTATTTTTTATGAAAATTTGAAAATCCCGAATCCCCTTTATAAAATTAACAGATATGAATTCACCTTTTGAATCAGAAGAGAGATTTTTCTGAGCTGAGCAACCTTCTAAAGTCTTCATCAGGATTATCCTTTTGGGAGGTTTATTTATGGCTATCTTGAAAGTATTGGGGTTAACGTGGCAAGGAGCAAGACTATCATGCCAAACTACGAGTAAAAGGCCAATAACCCTTGTACTATATCTATTAGTTAACTTATCCCCTTTACTTTACAAGAGCTACTTTAGCATGTACATTCAAAAAGAACCCCACTGCATTCGAAAAAACTTCACGCGCGGTTGTGCAAACTTTTATTAGGTGGAAAAGTCGATTTTACCCTTCGTTGCCAGCCGGCAAGCCTCTCCTTCGTTCTCGGGTTAACTGAACCTTTAACTCCTTTGTTCTCAGGAGGGGGGTTTCTGTTCCACTGTCGTCAGGGATCGCCGGAATCACGGCCGCGTACTAGGTCAGTTCAGTTTTCATTTCTTCAGTCTAGTCTGATTTTCCTTGGCTTCTTCATTTGAAGTGGAGTTTGGATCATTGACCGTTTGACTGTTCATATTTGATAGGTGGGTCCCCGGTCAAAATTGGACCATGAGAGGTTTCCACCGAACAATGTGTTGTTGATGCTCGCCGGTGCCGGGCTGGGCGGGATTCAATAGCGGCGATCCGTACAGCGCAAACATCGATTCGTCGATGGCGGTGTTGAATACCAACATATGCGCCGCCACGAGCCTCCTCGTCTGGACTTGGCTTGATGTCATCTTCTTCAAGAAGCCCTCTGTCATCGGAGCGGTGCAGGGGATGATCACCGGATTGGTGTGCATCACTCCCGGTGCAGGTAATTTGCTATCCACGGTTTCACTTTTGGTAAACTTATTTATTTTTTATCTAATTAGGGTTTATGCCAAAAAACATTTCAATTGAACTTGATCTTTCGCAGGTCTGGTTCAGGGCTGGGCGGCGATTGTGATGGGCGTACTCTCCGGCAGCGTGCCGTGGTTCACGATGATGATCGTTCACAAGAAATGGTCGTTTCTACAGAGCATCGACGACACGCTCGGCGTTTTCCACACGCACGCCGTCGCCGGATTCCTCGGCGGGATACTCACCGGCCTCTTCGCGGAGCCCGTCCTCTGCTCCCTCTTCCTCCCCGTTACCAACTCGCGCGGCGGCGTGTACGGTGGCGTTGGGGGAGTTCAATTTCTCAAACAGATTGTGGGTGGGGGTTTCGTCATCGGGTGGAACGTGGTGGTGACGTCTATTATCTGTGTGGTGATCAGCCTGATCGTGCCGCTGCGCATGCCGGAGGAGGAGCTTCTGATCGGAGACGACGCTGTACACGGCGAGGAGGCGTACGCGTTGTGGGGAGACGGTGAGAAGTACGATTACACCAAGCACGGCGGCATGTCGGACGATCAGTTACCGCATGGGAGAACCGCCGTTGGGGCTACGCAGGTGGTGTGAAGTAATGGTAGTAGGCTCGTTTGAATATTCTTCTTGCGACTGCTGATGGGATTTCTTTGTGTGTATTAAGTTTTTTTTAATTGAGATTTGGTTATCATGATGATTTGAGCCATTATTATTACTTTAGGAGTATCATTGTTAAGATCCATTGATTGTTTTTTGGAAGGTAAGATCCATTTAATTCTCCAACATATGTTCGTTGTTTGTGAAAATGAGTGTCTCACTCACATCCATTATATAAATTTAAATGCACTCACACAGAAAAATGATATAGCACACTCCTCCTCCTCACGCACAACCCCTCACGCACGACCCATCGCACGACCCACACAAAAATGTGACACGTGTCTTCCACTTCTCTCCAAAACACCCATCACTGGAGCTCAAACCTTTCCTCTCTCCTCCTCCTTCTCTCTGCTCTACCTCTATGCTATGTGGGTGTGTGTAAATTATAGTTTGTATGTAAGATGTACTGAGGCAAATGCGTCCTCTGACTCTTGAGCAACAACAAAAACAAAGGTAGAGAGAGAAAGCTCAAGCATAGTGACAGCCCTGTTTATAGATTTTCTATGTTTGTGAAGAAGAATTCAAGGAATTGGATTTGTCCTCCACTTCACGTGCCCTGTTTATAGATTTTCTCAGTGTGGGAAGAAAAATTCAAGGAATTGGATTGATTGAGGATCATGGAGTGGGTTCGCGGTGAGAAGCTGGGACACGGGGGTTTTAAAACCGTGAATTTGGCTTCGGTGCCCATTGAAACCAATTTTTTCATGAAGCCCATTGAAACAATTTTCTGATGAAGCCTTTTCAGTGAAGACAAACTCGAATCTGTCTTCTTCTCTAGCGATGGGGAGAAGGAGGAGGAGAGAGGAAAGGTTTGAGCTCCAGCGATGGATGTTTTGGAGAGAAGTGGAGAACACGTGTCACTGTTTTGTGTGTGTCGTGCGGTGAGTCGTACGTGAGGGGTGTGCGCTATATCATTTCACACACGGCCCAAAATAAGGCTAAAAATATAATTTATGACTGGTCTATCCAAACCAAACCAAACCAAACATACCCAGTAAAATCCCGCCCTTAGGCAGGGTCTGGGGAGGGTGAGATGTACGCAGTC